>PVJH01004244.1:30181-128631 GCA_004026705.1 Nesogale talazaci
ACTTCCCTCTCACTTCCAGGCGCTTAGCTGAGGCATTTCACATCAGTGATGATTCTGACCCCTTCAACGTACGCTCCTCAGCGTCGAAATTCAGCGATAGTTTGAAAGAAGACGCCAGGTATGTAACTTGTTGCTTGCTTCCCTAATTGTGCTATGAGAGATTGTTGGGTCTTTTGAGATGTCGTTACTAATATGTTCCCCCTTCTGTAGTTAAGCCAGTTAAAGTATGTTCTTATGTTATCATAAGAGTTTACATGGTGTTTACTGGGAAGTTTTTGGTTTCTTTAAACTGTACCCTTGAAGAACTGAACGTGGGGGGGTCCCTGTGGGCTGACCTGAAGGCTCTCTGGGCTTCTTTCCATATCTGTCCTCCATCTCTCAGCGGCATAAGCAGCCCTCATTTGGGAATAGCAGGAACTCTTGGTCTCTTGGCCATCCTGTGTCATCTCCTCCCTCCTCCAGGCACAGTCCACCTTCTGTTACAGGACACTTTCTGCCCCAGCGGCTCTGTCCTCCAGCTGTCCGTGACAGCAGAGGGTAGTGGGTAGAGGAGACGCCCGGGAGAGCAGGAACAACTGAAGACCACCGTGATGCCCTCTCATTTCAGGAAGGACTTGAAGTTTGTCAGCGATGTTGAGAAGGAGATGGAAGCTCTTGTGGAGGCCGTGGACAAGGTTGACGTCAAAACATCCCACTGGAGATGCCCCTAAGGCCAGCTCGATAGAATCTCAAGTCCCCGGAGCACGGTTGACCCAGCGTAGTCCTAGGAAACGTCACCGTGGCCTGAAGGGTCTTTCCCCCTCCCCAGAGCCCAGCACAAAGATGCCCGTGCCTAGAACCTGGAGAGAAGCTCTGGATGAGCGGGGCTTGGCCGGGGTCATTGGGTGACCGACTGGCTGACAGGCTTCAGCAGACCCTGTGTGTCAGAGGGGAGGCCCGGCCAGCTGTTGTCCCAGGGAGTGACCCAGGTAGAAAGAAGGGTCGTGTGACTGGAGCTGAAGCGCAGCCTCCATGCTGTGCGACATGGCTAGCCCCGCCCTGCCGTCCTCTGCACTCGCCAGGCCTGCCTGGACGCCAGGCTCACCAGGACAGGCTCCCAGCCCCTCCCCGCCTCTCCCCACTTCCCCAAATAAGCCCACCCACCAGCCGTGGGCTTCATTTCAATCGCTTACCCTTTCTCCCTGATCCCTCGGCCCCTGGCAGTCGGCGCTGCGGGCAGTGAACCAGCCTCCTCCCCTGACCAGGCTGCTCATGCCGGGGGGGGGGAAGGACTGCTGTTTTCCAGGTGTTGGTATTAACCCCTCCTCTCTTGCCTCCATGCAGGGAAAGAACATTAAGAAAAGCCACTGCTTCCCCCCCATGAACAGAGACCACCGCCGGATCATCCATGACCTGGCCCAGGTGTACGGCCTGGAGAGCGTGAGCTATGACAGTGAGCCCAAGCGCAACGTCGTGGTCACCGCCGTCAGGTGGGCTCACCCTGTGCGACCGGAGGGCCTGTCCGTCCCTCTGACCCCAGAGCACGGCAGCCCTCCCTGCGATGCACACGCCCCCTATGCCTGCCTAGACTCCACGCCACACTCTCTCCATGACAGACGAAGCTGCCCTGGGGACCTGCTTGTCACAGCTGTTCCCTCTGCCTAGCACCGCTGCCATCTCCTCTCCCCCCGCAGGAGGAAATAGCACGGATGGTGGGCTCTGCCCTGAGGCTTGGGCTGTGGACAGTGTTTTGCTTTCAGGGGAAATGGACAGCATTGTGAGCTGGGGAGACCTAAGGGTACACACACACACACACACACACACACACACACACACACACACACATCCCTGCAGAAGACTTTCCCCTGAAAGGAAGGACACAGGCCAGAGACCCAGCAGAAGTGGGTGGGAGAGGCCATGCTGAAGGAAGGGGGGGCGTCAGCCAGCCAAAGCTGAGGACTGGGGTGGAGCTGCGACCCGTCCCCACCCGTGGCCTTCTCCGCTCAGTACTCGTTTGTCTTTTCTCAGAGGAAAGTCCATGTGTCCTCCTTCCACCCTGACGGCCGTCCTTGAACGGGAAACGCAGGCACGGCCCCCACCCCCGATCGCTCATCACAGACACCAGGCCGACAAGTAAGGAGTCTCTGTGCTTTGGGGCACCCCTGTCCTCGCTGCAACCAGCTCGGGCCACCCCGATGGGGCTGTTGACCAGAGTGCTCCCATGTTGGATGTTTGTCTGGCCCACGCCCCTCTGCCGGTTCAGTCTGTCTCCGGCTCCTTTAGAACTGGACTGTCCCTTGTCTAACGTCACTGGGGTTACTATGGTGTCTTGTGTACATCACTGTGGTGCAAGTCATTGACGACAAAATGGAATTCCCGGTGGAAGAGAAAGGAAAGCCAAGCTGAGGCGAGTCTCGGTGTGCCCTCCGATGGGAGCGGGAAGAGCACCATTCTCACACACACGCCTCCACCTGACCCCGGCTGGAGGTGGGTGGGCCAGGCTGCGCCCCTGTCTGAATGACAGAAGTCCCTCGGCCCTAAAACCAGGCAGCACCCCCTGAGCCTCCAGCACAGAGCTTCTGGAAGGGTGGGCGATGGGGGCCGGTCCACCTTCACCGTGACGTGGTAGCCATTGGTATTCCCCTGGGACAGTGGCCGCGGGCAGTGCTGGTGGCCAGCCTCACCTCAGGGAGTCAGGGGGCATGTGGCTGCCCAGGCCTAGCTCCTCTCCACCTGGGGAGCCAAGTGTCTGGGGTCCTGGCCAGGGCACACGGGTTAACCATGCGGACGGTGGTTTGGAAAATGAGAGCACTGTCCCAGGCCACCACCTGTCACAAGAAGATCCAGTACCACTGAGATTTGACCATCATGGGTCCTTGGTTTATGGATGCTTCGCTTTCTTCACACACACACACACACACCACCCCCACTTGCTTTATCTTTATATAAAGTTACTGTGGAAATGTGCAAAGGGAATTGTGTTATACAGCCAGATTTCAACGATGCGTGTGTGCCCCGTTTGCTGACCAAGCATCCCAGACAATCTGCTGAGCCTTCCTTTCTGCAGACCTGGGCCTGTTTCCCACCGAAGAAAAGACTGACCCTCCTCTGCTTGCTTTGCAGGGGTGCAGCGGGCAGCAGTCAGCTGCAGAAAATCGCCAAGGAGCCAGTGATCGACTACTTCGACGTCCAGGACTAAGGAGGCAGCTGAGGGAGGGATGAAATGTAGTGCAGATAAAGTGTGCCTGCCCCTCCTGCCCGCGGCCTTCCAGCCTCAGGACTGTCTTGTGTGGATACAGCCAGAGCCTCCGGCTCGGCAGCTGCCGTGCCCTCCAGACCTGTCTGCCAGAGGCTTTCGCCGCCAGCGCTCCAGCATGTACTGAAGAGGCCCCCGACACGGTCACTGTGATCGCTCGGAGGGCTGGCTCGGTCGGACGAACCAGAATCATCTCCTGAGATGGACGTGCTGCCCCCACCCGTCGCCCAAGCTGAATCTGTCCGGAACAAGCTTGTGCTCCGAGGTGCACCGCGCTTGCTCTGCCCAAATGGTCCTAGCCCTTGGGAAGATGCCTGTGGACGCTTTCTCGGTCAGAAATTCCAAGCACTGCGTCCCTGCCCCTGCCTGGAATCACACGCATTGTCTTAAACCCAGCAAACTCATATAAGCCTTCTGCCAAAACCCCCTCAGTCTGTCTAGCTGAGCTTGAATGAGTCTCAATACAATCCATGGGGAAAGGAAGGTATCGGTTCGGTTTACAGACTTCCATTCTCTGGGGCCCTCGCAGGTCACAGTCTGCCTGGTGACCGCCGCGTTATGCTTCCACCATAGCGGTAGAGGACAGAGAACAAGCGCTTTCCTCTGCCAGGTGGCCCCGTGCTCTGGACTGACATGCCTGCCCCTCCTTCCCTTCTCTGGTGGGGAGAGGGTCTTGGGGTCTGCTTGTGTGGCTCAAACTGGCGCTCCTGGTCTCTCAGCTCTGAGCTGCTGATAGAATATTTAGGGTGTACACAGTCTAGGTTGTAAGTCCAGGGGCCCCCTAGAGACATTCTTCAAGCTCTTTGGAGGCTGGCCCCTCAGCAATTACATTAGCTTGGCCCTCTTAACACTGGCCCCCTTCAGCACGGAGCCCCGACTGACAGCAGCTTCCTCTCTAGAACATGCCATGAGCCCCGGAGTTCCTGGAGATTGGAGAAGTGGCATTCCAAAACCAGGGGCTTCGTTGTCTTAGAGCGAGAGCCCCTGTGGTCCTCACCAGACAATCCTCTGAAAAGCCTCGGTCACGCAGCAGCAGCAATGGGCAGCCTGGGGAAGAGATAGGCAGTCCCAGCGCCACGGCTTCGCTGGGACCCTTCTGGGTAGGGTCAGGCAGCTTCTTCCCCAACTGGAAGCCCATGAGCTCAGGCGTCTCTTCAGCGGTGGATCCCGTACGTGGGCTGTGGGAGAGAGCGGCTGGGAATCAGCAGGAGGCCTGGTCTCCCAGCCCAGCCCTCTCGCCCCCTCTTGGGGTGGAGGTATCACCCCCCCTTCCCCAGGGTGGTTTTGAGGGTTAAGTGAGGTTGCACATGTAGAGGCCTGAATGTTCATAAAAAACATAGTGGAAGGCTGAGCCCCTGTGGCATAGTTATACGTGGGACTGGGTCCACTGGGTTGGAAGTTCAAATCCAGCAGCAAGGCCAGGCCTCCTACTCCCACCACCAGAGGGCAGTGATGCCCCCCCCAAAAAAAAACTAGTGGAAAGTATGTAGGCATCTTTTTTCTCGCGTGGCACACAGCTGCCTCTGCCAGGTTCTGGCGGGGCTGCTCCATAGTCTTGTTCTCACGCCCGGGCTCCACAGGCACTGACCCTGTCCCCCCTGCCAGAGCTTGGACAGCTTCTGGGGAAAGGCCTTCATTCTGCTTCCCACTGACCTTTCTGGTGGGTTGTCACTCTTCCCAGTGCCAGCCGAGGAGCCCCATGAGAGGACCAGGGTGGAAATGTCAGGAATGAGGGGCTAGTCGTCTTGTTGAAGGGTGACCATGTGGCTGGGGAAGGAGACAGAGTTGGAGGAGTGCGGACGGGGTGACATTTGAGTTGAGTTTGGAGAATGGTGGGAGTGCCATTTGGAAAAGGCCAGAGCCCTGTTTAGCCTCTGCTGCAGAGGGAAGCGGCAGGAGACTGTCCCTATTGTGTAGGATGGACCTGGGGCCAGCTTGAGGCAGGGCTAACCAGTGTGGTCCAGCAGCAGGAGTGCAGGGGTGAGGCTGGGCAGGTGGACAGGGTTCAGCTCAGGGGGAGCCGGAGAGTCACTGAGTCTCAGCAGGGAGCCATGGCCAGTTCACACGCGCGAGGGCAGAGACTGTGAATTCTTAACAGTTTCTGTTGTCACCGGAGCACAACGCAAACACAACACAAGGACACTAGTAGAAACATCTCTCACGTGTCACAAAGTAATGTTTTATTTCGACCATTTCAAAAATAAAATCTAGCTCGTGGGTCCTAGAGAAACAGGTGGCAGACGGAGCTGGGCCTGTGGGTCAGTTTGCTTGCGGGACCTAGAGCAAGCCCCTCAGGCCATGGGGGGAGGGGACCAACCTGAGACAGCAGGCGGCCAGGGTCCGCCTGCAAAGGGCACAGCTGTAAGATTGTGGGGGTGGGTAGGCAGGGGGACCCCCGTCTGCTGCTCATGGGTTTGGCCGGCTCTCCACTCAACCTTGACATGAGTAAAACTCCAGCCAGACGTGGAGGGCCTGCGAATGCCGTCAGCGCTCCTACCCCTGCCAGCCGCCCGCTTGTCCACCTGCAGGACCTTACAAGCCAGCGCAGTCCAGAGACCAAGCTCCGTCTCTGCCAGGGCTGAGGCATCAGCAGGGGGCCAGTCCTGGGGGCATAGGCACTGTGGGCAGGGGCAGAAGGGAGAGCAGCCCCAGGAAAGCTGTCATCGGGACCTGCCTCGAGGTGACGAGTCACTGTAGGTCACGCTTTGCCAAGAACCTTTCTGATGGTGCACGGCAGCTAATCTATGCTTATCTGGGGAGTGCCCGGGAAGCATCACGTGTTCTTCCTACCTGGGAGAGGTGGGGCATTAACTCCTTTAGAGAACAACTGGGGAGCTAACACCTGCTAGACCCGAGGCTGAAGCTGGTGCCCTCTCCTCCACACTGGCAGCGCAGGGCCAGCGGGTAGGGACTGCTGCTCTGTGCCTATGTCAAGAACTGGGAAGGCCGACCTTTCCTATCATGGCCACTGGGGGGCGGTACGGACCACGGAGCCGGGGGGTTGGTGAGCAAGTCTCTCCCGCACCAAAAAAGTTCATTAACACTTTAAAGAGTTGAGTTTCTATTTTTCAAGTCCCTTGCCTATTCAGTGTTTAAAGAATACCCCTTTCGAGCTGAGCCTCGGTGGCATAGTGGTTGTGCGCGGGACTGCGGCCCACTGGGACAGAGGTTCAATTCCAGCAGTGGGGCTGGCCTCCTACTCCCACCGCCGGAGAGCAGTGATGCCTCCCCCCCCCCCAAAAAAAAAAATACCCCTTTCTCCCTATTTAACTATAGCCTCCACTGGTCCCTGGGAAAAAGTGCAAGGGCAGCCGGAAAGCGGAAGGCTTTGGGGCACAGTGGCGGCCACCCTGGGCCCAGCTGCCGAAGCCCGGGGAGGCTGGCCCAGGACCGGGCACTGTTTCATTCAGTGGTGCGTGGGGGGCCCCCTTGGTGGCACCTCACAAGCCCACCAGTGCTGTCGCGGGAATGAGGGCTCACGAGGGCTCATGGTGGCCTGACAAAGGGTTTTCCCAGGCTGCAGACCTTTTTATTTATTTATTTTGAGACCACCAATCTTGATAGGAACAGAGAGCCACACCTTTCTCCCGGGGAGCAGCGGATAAGCCTGACCTGCTTTGGTAGCCATCAACTGCCCATCGGAGCCTCCAGGCCACCGGGGCCCCATCTACCACTGACCAGGGGAACCAGCCGCAAGAGGGGAACGTGACCTGCCGAGAAGATCCCGGTCAGCTCCAGGTCAGGTGTCCCCCCCACCCCCACCCCGGTCCGTCCGCTTCCTACCTCCGCTGGACCTGCAGTGTGTCGGGGCGACTGGGACCTGGGAGGGCCCCGGAGCCCTGGCCTTGCAGTGTCTGGGTGAACGGGCACAGTAAGCTCCTGCCAGTGCCCGCTGGGCTCAGAGTAGATACAGCCACAGCACAGCCCTGTCCCCTGGGAGCCTGTGTCGTAGCCTTGGCAAGCCAGACAGTCAGCGCCCAGAAGTGTCAGGGCTGTGGAGCGGGACGGGAGAGAAGGGGACGTGTGTGAAGGGCATCAGGACGGTCAAGCAAAGCCTTAAAGACAGCTCGCCAGCCAAGTGCACCGAGCACATGGGAGAGGGAGCAGGGGCGTGTGCACTGAGGGCGAGGGCGCAACCAGGCCAGAAGGGCTGCAGGGGCATAGGGAGAGGGGAGAGGAGCAGAAAAGGGGGTCAGAAAGCTTAGGGCAGAGGAGATGGAGGTAAGGAGTTGCTGACTCAATTTGTAAAAGGCTCCTTGCTGCTGCCTTGAAGCTAGACTACAGGGCGGAGAGATTGGAAGCTTCGGGGACCCATGTCTTGATCTGCGAGCGAGAGAGAGAGAGAGAGAGAGAGAGAGAGAGAGAGAGAGAGAGAGAGAGGCAGAGGCAGGCAGGCGCGGTGGGGCCTGGAATCAGAAGTGCAGTGTGCCCTTGGAGTATGGGCACGTTTTGCAGCTGCAAGCACTTAGAGTAAGGCTGCTGGGATGTGGAGTGCAAAGAGAGGAGTCAGGTGATAACAGTGTTTGGAAACTGGCTTTGCGGCTCTGAGATCTGAGAAGGAGCGCGTGGAGCAGTCTTGGGGGACGGAAAAGCTGTCCGGTGAGTGGCTTTACATGACAGTCTGAAGTCTGGAGCGCGGATCTAATTCGGGAGCTGTTGGCATGGCCTGGGGCTTGAAGGAGGGGAGAGCGTGCCTCACGGAAGACTGTCCCACAGAGTTTCCCAGGCTTTGGTCTTTCAGGACGAGGAGCCCTGGTGGGGTCGTCATTCAGCCTTGGGCTGCGATGGCCAGGGTCGGCAGTTGAAAACCACCAGGAGCTCCAGGGGAGGAAGACCGGGCTCTCCACTCCACCCACAGGGAACAGCCCCAGAACAGCCCCAGGGCATTGGCACTGGGGGTCAGCACTGACGATGGCAGGGATTGGTTTGGTTTGGTTTGGTTCTCTTTAAGGGAGCAGCTGGTGGGTTCAAGCTACTGACCCTTGGCCAGTAGCCAAGCTTGTTAATCCCTGTACCACCAAGCACCCCCCCTTCCCCCCCGCCCCGCCCCAGTCAGAAAAGGACTGAGCCCTGGACACTCGCTGGCAACTCAAGGGTCATGAGCTGAGCACAAGACACAGCAAGAGTCCCATTTCTGAGCCCAGAGGTGGGGGCTGGATTCTCGGGGTTCCAGGGGAGGCTTGAGAGTGAGGGTTTCTGGGCTTATCCTTCATATGTCCTCTGGGATCCATCTGAACTGGCCGCTGTGGCCCAAAGCCAGGAGAGCATGGACCTCAGCCAATGTCCCTTTTTCTCATCCATTAAACTCAGGTGTCCTGGGTCACTTGGTCTATCTGCAAGCCCTCCTCCCCCTGCCACCGTTGGACTTAGCAGTTCCATCTCCAGGGTAGGCCCCAGCTTTTCCCCTGACAGCCTGCTAGCACCTCTGTCTGCCTGACCCAACATCAGACCCAGCAACTTCCCCCGAAAGGTCTCCCAAGGGCTCCACCATCCACCCCAGCCGATCCCAGCACCCTGCCCTCCGCATCCCTGCTGCTTGCAGACAAACCCAGATCCATAGCTCTCCATTATTGAACTTCTCTTTCCCTTCCTTTCTCGCCCTCCAGTGGCTCCCAGCTGGGCCAGCGCGCTGCCTCCTCCCTGCTCTCCCGGCCCAGCCTGCCCAGCTCCATCAGACTGCAGAGCTCTTACCCAGGCACCCCTCTGGCTCTGCCATTACTGAGTTAACACACTTCCCAGATTCCCAAACAAGCTCCCAGCTGCCCACCCAGCCTTTCCCCTTCAGCTATCCCGAGCAGCTGATGGGACACCCCTGTGCTGTTCCTTCTGATTGGGATCCCCTGCCCCCTTCCCCCAGGACACAGCAGACTCAGACTGGTGTGTGTACGAGGCCCCACGGGCTGAGCAGGATCTGAGCACAACAGGCTCTGAGCTGTGCCATCGTCCTCAGCCCCTGCCCACCAGGCCCCAAGCTCCAGACCCTGACACAGGCCCAGCCAGAGCTTCCCCTGCAGAACCCCCTGTTCTGACTTAAAGCGGAGGGGAAAAGGAAGCCTCAAGGTCTTGCAAATCCACCAGATTTTGCTGCACATGGGGGAATACCAGTGGAGAATATTAAACTGAACCTGGAGACCTCCGTGCCCAGGAACCTGATGAGCCCCATTGCAAAAGGCGAGGACACCAGAGAAGTGAATAACTTGACCGCAGCTCAGCGAGGGGCATTTGGGTGTCCATGCCATGATGCCTTCCAATGCGCCCACGTGTCCCAGCCAGGCGTCCCTGAGGGGCACAGGTGGCTATAGACACCCAACCGCTAAAGCAAAGTCTGCCGGTGTGAGCCCACCTTCCGGCACCTTGATCTTCGGAAAGGTCACAGCCTCCGGAGCACAGTCCCCGTGCACACACAGGGGTCACCCCACTTCGGAATCGATGTGACAGCAGCTCAGTGATGTCACACCAAGCGCATGACCTCCACCTACCCATGCTGGCCGTGTGTCCCCAGGACGCCGAAGGCTAGCCCGCCTGTGTGTCGCCTACGGTTTCAGCCGAGCTTCCAGAACACCATCTGCTGTGTCAGCATCAGACAGGACCACAGCAGAACTCGGCCTGTGTGGACGATGGCTCCCCTAGATGGAGAGGCGCTCCAGATGCCCAGTGGCCACAGCACGAGGGCACTCGAGGATGCCAAGGACCGTGAAGCCGGTGTGGGGTCAGGCAGCGGCCCCTCCTGCTGCCCGCAGGCCTCCTCTACGTCTTGGTCTACAGAACATACGTCCTAATGTACGCCAGGCCCAAAGGAGCCCAGGGCAGGTGCTCGGGAACTTTGAAGGCTGTCTGCCGCTCAGGGAGTCTTGTACTCCCCCCTGGGCCCCGGTTTTCCCCGACGGGACAGTCGCACGAGAAAGTGACGGTGATGGCAGCAGACACAGTCCAGAGAAGAGCCAAGGTGCCCACGGCTCATGCTGTCGCCTGCCCCCCACCCCCACTCCCCCAGAGCAGCAAGAGGTGTCCAGAGCCCAGCCAAGGGGTGGAGGGGAGGGGGGTAGAGGTGTGGCTGCAGGTTGGGGTGGGGAGGGGTGACCCAACAGAGCCAAGAGCAGGCGCCATGATGTCCGCCCCACCCCATCCTGGTCCCTCCCGCCCTTCCTCTCCACCTCCTCCAGAGACTGCTCTCTCCTTTGCTGCAGCCCCCGGCCTCCCCTCTCCCCTGGGCCACCCTCCACCCCCAGCCCTGCTCACTTCCCTGACCTCATCTTTTCCACTCCCAGCACAATAGCCCTCGTGCTTTGGCCCGGGGCCTCTGTGCCAACTCGCCCCTCAGCCTCACGCTATTCCCCCCGGGCACCCCACCACGACCTGGAGGCCTGTACTCAAAGCCACCTCCTCGCCCCCTCCCATCCCCGACCCCCCCTCAGCCTGTATCTCGGACACCCTCCGTGATTGGCGTGCCCAGCACGTCGGCGCCGCGAGGACTGGCAGGCTTCACTGCATCCTGGGCACCAGACCAGTGCCTGGCACGTTGTAGGCTCTCAGTCAACATCGGCCAAGAGGAGGAGAGGCAGGCTCGGTGGCCAGGGCCAGCACTGGGGTCAGACGCTGCAGGTGCTGTGGGCTCTGGACCTCGAGCAGAGGAACTGGACGGAGCCCCTGGCCGTGCTGGAAAACGTGAGGCAGAGGCAGACGTGACCCCTGAAGGGCTGACAGCATGGGGGCCTGTCCAGGGCTCGCTCTGCCCTGAGAGCCCGCTGCCCACGGTGACCCTGTTTCCCAAGGCTGGGAGGGGACCCCCTGTTTCCCGAGGCTAGGAGGGGACCCCCTGTTTCCCGAGGCTGGGAGGGGACCCCCTGTTTCCCGAGGCTGGGAGGGGACCCCCTGTTCCCCAAGGCTAGGAGGGGACCCCCTGTTTCCTGAGGCTAGGAGGGGGGACCCCTTGGAGATCACAGGCAGCAGGCTCGGGACTGGCAATTCTGGCCCCTCCCCTTCCTCTGTGGACCCTGGGATCTCACCAGGCTTCCAAACTTTCGCCTTCCCGCCCCCACCCGACTGAGGACCTAGCTAGGCCTCCTTTTAAAGGGAATGACACATACACAGAACTGCACAGCGTGGTCCTATGAGATGAAATTTAATCAGCTGACAGATCCCTAAACCACCACACCACACACACACACACACCCGCCCCCGGAACCAGAAAGTGAGTGCTAGCCTGCACCTTCCCTCCTCACTCCCCATCTCTGTCCCGGCAGCCACTGCCTTAGGAAAAATCAAAGTGTCCCCACATATGTTTATATGCCCCAATGCCACATCGCATGTTGTTGGCTTTGCAGTTGTAAAGCCAGTGTGGTAGCCTATGTTGTCTCCTGGAACACCCTTTTAGTTAATTTTTATTCTTGTGTGTTTTTCAACATGCTTTGGTGCTCCCAACATTGTCGCCTGTCTGGTCAGGTAGCTGTGGGGTCTGATGTGTTCACCACTTTGCGGTTGTCCATTGCGTGTGACTGCACTCTCCTGCGTCCACGCAGGCCCCTGCTGGGGGACAGCCGTGTCTTTCCCGTGTCTCTGCACCCCTCTTCCCTGGGGCCTGGCTCTGAAGTGACTGTGGGGGCCGTGCTCCAGCCACCGTTCCCGCGGCAGCCTCCGCTCCCAGCTCTCTCCTGGGCTCATTTCAGGTCAGCATCCTACCCACGAGGGTTTCCTGAACACTCGCTCTGCGGGCCACTCTTCTCAGTGGTTCACACATTACATCTCATTTACTACTTACTGCCAGCAGCATCAAGGAGGGCTATCCGTGTTGTTTCCACTGCACGGATGAGGAAACTGAGGCCCAGACAGGATGAGTGCCTGGCCCAGGCCCACACAGATGGTGAGATTGTTGAAGTTTACCGTGCCAACCTGGCCAATAGACAGATGTGGGATTAATTGAAGGACAGAGAGATAAAGGGCTCAGTGAGCCTCACTTTCTGGTTCTCTGGTCTCTTGTTCTTTGATGGGCGGACCAGTGCACGGCTGCCTTAGCTAGTTTTCTCTCTCAGCTGGCAAGGCTCACTTCCTGTGAGACATCCCTGAGGAGAAGCCACATGGACCGACCCTGATGCAATCCTGGATGCTGGAGAAGCTGCGTGGAGACCCCTGCTAACGCTGAGATGCTTACGCCACCACTGGATTCAAAGACTTTCTACCCACTGGCCTGTGGTCCTCCTGCATTCAGCATCATTGTGTGTGTTTTGTGAGCTTGAGGACTTTGTAGATCGGTGTCAGACATCTGGATTAAGTCAGACTTACGGGCTTGGATTGGACTGGCTTGGGATGCTTTCTGAATGTACACTTAACTTGTATAAAACTCTCAGGCCCCCAAAATGGGAACCACTCTGCTTCCTCCCTCTCCCTCTGCTAGCTTGACCTTGAACCCCACACCCACCCCTAGCACCAAGTGTTCATCGCCTGCTGCCCTTTCTGTAGGCTCCCATCTCCCTCATCTTGGGGGGCCATCTAACTCTGCTCCTGGACCCCGCCTCCTAGCAGCAAGTTCAGGTTCCTCTGCCCTCAACCTCGGACACTGGAAAGTGCTGCTCACAGCCCCAGGAAGGACACACCCTCCCAACCACCTTGGCTCTGGCTCAGGGAAGTCAGGGTGCCCAGCAACCCCAGGCCACTCACCTCCCGTGGGAGACTGGCTCCAGGACTGCTGGCGCCGCAGGGGACGCTGCTCTCCCCACCAAGAGCCTCAGCCCCCCACGTCTCGAATGCGTTAGAAACCCTTCAGCCTTTGAACTAAGGTGGGAGCCTGGAGTTTCTGGAAGAACCCAGAAGGTATTCCAATGACAAGAAGTGGCCAGGAAGTCGGAGGGCCTCTGCGTGCAAGGCTTCCTTTATTGGGGGAGCAGCACAAATCCGCATCGACTTAGAAGTGCTCAACAACCGGGTAACTTTTGGGTGGGACATTCTGGCCTGTGTGCCTGCGGTCCTCGGGGGACTTGGAGGACCCCCGGGGGTGGCCGTGGGGGAAGGTCTTGTTTGAGTGGAACTTGGACTTGGACAACACGGAGATCTTGCAGTCCTCATACATCTTGGGGTCTTCCTCACCCTTCAACTCCCGCGCGGCGGCTCCTCCGCCAATGAGAAACACGTAGACCAACCCGCCCAGGCAGGCGCCCAGGGTGGGGGCCACCACGGGCACCCACCACCAGTGCCCCCCATCTCTGCAGGTAAGAGACAGCACACATTGTCCACCTCCGGCTATGGCGGGACAAGCACCCCTGGGCAGCCTCGGCCTGATTCTGAGACGGGGGCTAGTCTGGGGCAGGCTGAGTCCGCGGGACCCCCATCCATGCAGGGCTGTGAGGAAGGAGGGATCAGGGATTCCTTCCTGCCCACCAGTCACCCAGGGGCCCTGTGGGTGGGACTCACCTGTGCCCCCACCCGTCTGCCTGCTACCTGCCCGTGTCCTAGGCTGCCGCGGGGCTGGGGCAGGGCCATACCTGAAGACGTCGGCGCCCCAGCCAGCACAGAAGGTGAAGAACCGGGGGGGCAGGTCTCGGGCCGGGTTGATGGCGTAGCCTGTGTTCATGCCCAAGGACATGCCGAGGATGGCAACCAGGATGCCCACCACCACGCCCTGGGTGCCCTCCAGCGCCGGGCTGTTGTACGGGTCGGTGATGGCGAAGAGACAGAGCTGCAGCATTCCCGTCAAGAACATCTGGGGGGCAGACAAGGGGCTAGCTGGGGGCCCCCGGCCTTGCCCTCCACAGAGCAAGGGGCCACCCGCCACCCCCGGCCCTGGACCACTGACCTCATCCAGGAAGCCTCGCCACAAGGTCATGTGACCCGGAAGGTAGGTGGCAAAGATGCCGGCCGTGGCCGTGGGGCCGGTCACAGCCAGATTTCCGTTTGAGAACTGTTTGATGGCCGCTGCGGAGACACAGGTGGGGATGGAGACCCGGCACCAGGCAAACCGCGGTCACCCCCACACCCAACTCACTGCCATCCAGTCGATGCCAAGGCACACAGACCCTGCAGGGCAGAGGACGACTGGCCCTGGGGGGATCCAAGGTGGCTGCCGGCCTTTCTGGGAGCAGAACATCTCTTCTTGCTCCCGGGGAGCCTTGATCCTCGGTGTCTGGGGTGTGTAAACCCAGCCCACCCGCTGTGGTGCCACCAGCGCTCCTGAGTCCCGCTCGGCCCCAGGAGTGATATTGCAGGGTCGAGGACTAGAGGGTACCTCAAAAGCTTTCACCCGGCACTGAGGGCCCATCTGCCCCGACTTCAGAGGAGGTGGAAGCCAGGGGCAGACAGCCCCAGGCAGGACTCACTGTAGAAGAGGCCATAGATGGTGGCGGCAGCCAGGAAGGAACCCAGGAACTGACCCAGAAAGTAGACCGGGAACTTCTTCCAGGACATGCGACACAGCGCACAGTTGGCGAAGGTGACGGCTGTGTTCATGTGGGCCCCTGGGAAGGGGGGAGGGGGCACGTGTGTGAAGGGGGCAACAGCAGACACAAGTCAGCAACACCAGTTATCACCTTTACCTGATGTGAACCCTGGGCCCCCAAAGCAGATACCAACATCTCCTTTGAGTACATATGAACAAAGATGGTAAATAACCCGCCTCAGGTGGCCCCGCTAATTTAAAAAAGTGCACTGAACTTTGAGCAAGAATCCCGATGCAAGGGGGGAAGTTCAGAACAGAATTCCAACGCTCCTGGATTCAAGACTTTCCAAAGCTGTGGAAGCTGAAAAAGATTGCCCCGAGATAAGGTTTAAGCCATCAACTAAAAATATCCCCTTGATGCGGCTGAGCCCCGGTGGCGTCGTGGTTGTGCGCGGGACTGCGGCCCAGTGGGACAGGGGTTCAATTCCAGCAGTGAGGCTGGGCCTCCTACTCCCACCACAGGAGAGCAGTGATGCCAAATATATATATATATATATATATATATATATACACACACACACACACACACACACACACATATATGTCCCCTGATGCCGCCGGGTGTATTCCAACTCACAGAAACCGCTCTCGGGTTTCCGAGGCTGTCCATCTCCGTGAGAGGAGACAGCCTCATCTTTCCCCTGAGGAGTGACTGGGGGATTTGAACCCTTGGCCTTGCAGTTAGCAGTCCAAGGGCTCTGACCAGAAAGCACCCGATGGTTCAGCTTGCCAAGTGAAGAAGGTCTGCTCTGAGCATTCTGATCACTTCGGAACCATCGAATGGAGTCAAATGGACAACCACCCCCACCCCCGAGAGTGATTCTGTCTGTGAAAGAAGGTGAAAACGGCCGCCCAGCTTGACGCGTGTAATCAAAGTCCCTGGACGTGCCAGTGTTGCCTTGGTGCATATCCCGCTATAAGGATATTCTCAACACCAAGAAACCAACCAATCCAATCATCAAGCGTGTGTCCAGAGGGCTCCGTGAAGGGCTTGGGTCGAGATGGGCAGAGAAGCAAGGACTTCCGACCTGTTCTCCCTCCAGACAGTCAGGGAGAGCCCAGCCCGGGTCGAGTCTGGCAGGGGGTGGGTAGAGGAGAATCCACAAGGGTCCCTGGCTTTGCTCACTCACCAGAGACGCCCCCCGCCACGTGCACTCCCATGGTAACGCCGAAGCCAAACGCCACGTTGACAGAAAAGAAACTCCCGAATTTATTCGCTCCCAGAACCATTTGGGCCACGGATCCAAGGCCAAACACCTGCGAGAGAGGGTCTCTGAGAGATGCTGCAGAGGAGTCCCCCCTTGGTGGGGGCTCCTGAGTTCAGTCTGGCTCCTCCCCCCACCCTGGGCCTTCCCAGCATCCCCCCAAGACCCTCTGCCTTAACCCCTCCCTCCCCAGGGTCCCCTCCTCCGACTCCTTGTCCCTGGCCACCACTGATGCTGGTGGCACGCAGAGCTGCACCATGGAAGCCGAGGTGAGAGGTAGACCTCACCCCCAAGGTCACCCGAAGGCCCGGCTGCAACATGGCTGGTGTGTGCACCCCCTCAGTTCACCTCACGCTTCGGACAAGCCCGAGGCACCTTTCTTCGAGCAGTCTGCAAACCTCTCAGCCTGGCCTCCGCCGAGCACGTCCCTGAGTCCGGAGGTGGGTAACCCTCCTGTCCTCAGCTCCATGCCCGTTTCTTTAGGCCTCATTCCAGGACTTCTCGCTGCCCCATTCTGAACTGCGTTCTGTGCTCCCCTGACCAGCTCCAAGCAGAGAGAACACAGGCCTGAAGACAAGGCCTCCCTCCCCCTCCAGCTGCGACCTGACCCGATGCACCTGCCTGCACAGCCCCTTCCTCTTCCGCTCTGGTCCCTGGGCCCCAGCCCCTCCTGCCGCAGAGACGGCCCTCTCACCTCTCCCTCCACTTCTCCCTTGACTGGCTGCCACAGGCCCTGTCTCTCAGGGAGAATCTGGCTGATTGGCTGCTTTTCCTTCCCCTCCACACTCCCACTGCGATCCGACTGGCCTCCACGGGCCACAGACTGTCTCCACTTTGCTCCCTTCCGCATTCAGTGCCACTGGAAAGCATCTCTTTCATGGCGTCCATGACATCTCTGATTTCCTTTCTACCTAGACTCTACTAAAGTCTCTCACCCAGCCCCTCTCCTCATGGCTTCCACCGCCCGCCTTCTTCTTCCTCCCTCTGACTCAGGAGCAGGAACATCCAGCCTTCACCCCTGGCCCGTTTCTCCATCACTCTCTCTAGGTCTCTGACTTTAGCCGCGACCCAGAGACTCCTACAACCTTTATCTGGGAGCCAGATCCCTCCTTCCAAATACCCAGTGAGAGTCTCCTGCAGACATCGCTCAGAAAACCCACGCCTTACCCTTCCTTCTTCATCCCAATTGGCCAAGCCAAGCGCCAGCCCAGATGTCACAATTGAACGCTTCCTCTCCCTCTCCCCCGCACTCAATCCACTCGGTTTACAGACACACGCACACACCCCACTCGTACCCAACCTCCTCCTCCCTTTAAAACGGACAAGCCTGTCTGCCTCTTGTTTGTTCAGCAATTCACCTCCAGTTCTAGGATTCAGTCCAAACGAATTCAACCGCTATTGAAAACCCTTCACAATTTGCTTCCTTCCACCTCTCTGTCTCCTATCTGCCCCCGTCTTCTCTGTGTTCCCTCAATACAGTATTGATGCTACCTACTTACAGCCATTTGTTGAGTATTTACTATATGCCAGGCACCGCCTTGACCCCCTACACCAGGGGCTCTCAACCTTCCTCAGGCCAAGACCCTTCGATACAGTTCCTCATGTGGGCTGGGCCCCGGTGGCGTCGTGGTTGTGCGCGGGACTGCGGCCCACTGGGACGGAGGTTCAATTCCAGCAGTGGGGCTGGGCCTCCTACTCCCACCACCAGAGGGCAGTGATGCCCAACAACAACAAAAAAAGTTAAAAAAAATTTTTTTTAATGTACAAAGACCTGAAGCTAGCAAACCAAAAGGGAAGAACAAACTCAACATACCTCAATCTGAAAAAACTGAAGAAAAAAGAATCATGCCTCAAGTTGCAATATTGAAGGATTCTATGGACAAAATATTGAATGATACAGAAAGTATCAAAAGAAGGGGGGAGGAATACACAGAATCAGTATCAATAGAACTAATCAACATTCATTCATTTCAAGAGGTTGCATATGATCACAAATCAACAGCATTGAAGGAAGACGTTCAAGCTGCACCAAAGACAATGAGGAGAAACAAGGCCCCAAGAATTGAGGAAATAAAAAAAAGAATTAAAAAAAAGAATTGAGGAATATCATCTGAAATGTTTCAAAAACTAGATGGAGCATTGGATGTATTCTCTAGCCTAAGTCAAGAAATTTGGCTAACCAACTAGAATGGGCTAACCCTACTTATGACCATTCCAAAGAAAGAGGACTCAACAGGATGAAGGAATTATTAATATCACATGCAAGTAAGATCTTGCTGAAGATAATTTTTTTAAGGCATCACTGCCCTGTGGTGAGAGTGGGAGGCCCAGCCTTGCTCCTGGAGAGCTGCTCCTGAATTTGAACCACCAAGGCAGTGGGCCACGGTCCTGCATTCAACCACTATGCCACCGGGCTCAGCCCTGCTGCAGATAATTTTTAAATGGTTGTAGCAGTAAGTCATCTGGAAAACACCAGAAATTTCAAACCTGGATTCAGAAGAGGATGTGGATCAAGAGATAATTCCTGATGGATTATGGATTTTGGCTGAAAGTGGAGTATAACAGAAAGATACTTACTTATGCTTTATTGAATATGCAGAGGCATTTGACAATGTGAATCATAGCAAACTATAGATAACATTGCAATGAATAAGAATTTCAGGGCTGAGCCCCGGTGGCGTAGTGGTTGAGTGTGGGACTATGGCCCACGGGCTTGGCAGTTCAAATCCAGCAGTGGCTCTTCAGGAGCAAGGCTGGGTAGCTCCTACGACCACCAGAGAGCAGTGATGCACCCTCCCACACACGAAAAAAGAATTCCAGGACCCTAGTGGAAAAAAAAAAAAGAATTCCAGGACCCTTCATTGGGTTTATGCAGAACTTGTACATAGACTAATAGGCAGTCATTCAAACTGATCACTGGAAAACTGCCTGGTTTAAAATCAGTAAAGGTAAGTGTGCTATTTCAGGTAGACTAAAGAAACAAACCCATAGACAGGCATATGTGTATAAGAACGAGGTTTATATATAAGACCAATTAAGTATTGAGAAAACATCTCAGCCTAGTCCGGTCCAGATCAAGTCCGTAAGTCTAATATTAGTCCATATGTCTATGAAGAGGTTCAGACTCAGGAAACCCACACAGTGATGCCATATACCAGAGGATCAAAGGCCAGTGGATAGAAAGTCTTTGGATCCAGCGGCAGTGTAAGCATCTCAGTGCTGGCAGGGGTCTTCCCATGGCTCCTCCAGCACAGGGCACTAGTGTCGTGGTGTATCAGTAGAGTATCTTCCAGGGAGTGAGCAGAGAGAGAGTAGGTCTCTCCCATCTCCAAGGAGGAAAAATCCAGATTTCCCCAAATTCTCAGGAGACAGCCATGCCCACACAAAGGCCTCATTGGCTATAACATGATTGACTGACTAGACCCCAACCCTTCACTCTTAATCCTCTCAAGTCTCCAGTTGACACCAGAGTGTGTAACTACCACAGTACGTGTCAGCGTTATCCCCTTCCACTAAGTGGCTTCCATCTGCATACTCAGCACATAATCCAAGAAGAATGCAACGTCTAGATTTGAGGAAGACTCGTTAACAACCTGCCACACGCTAATGACACCACCTTGCTAGCCCGAAGCCATGAGAACTCAAGACACGTTGCACATCAAAGACCACAGTCTTCCGGATGGACAGCTCAATGTAGAAAACACAGAGATCCTTACACCTGGCCCAAAGGCAGCAGCATGACAGCTAGAGAAAAGGTTGACGTTGTCAAGGACTGCATTTTCCTTGGACCCACAATTAACATTCATGGACACTGCAATCAAGAAGCCACCTTCTGGTACAGGTGTTGAAGAGCAAAGATGTCATTTTGAGGACCAAGGTGCCCCTGAGTCAAGCCATGGCGTGTTCCATCACCCATAGGCATGTGAAGTCTGGACAATGAATGAGGGAAAGCAGAGAGGAATGGACGCATTGGCATTATGGTGTTAGTGAACATATTGCGCCCTTCCCCAGGGTGGCCTCTAGCCATCCCGAGGGCTCCAACTGCAGCCCTTACCTTCACATTCTCCACTTTTCTTTTTCGGACACTCTAGATCCCTACTGCCCAAGAACATGAGCCCCAAGGACAGAAGAATAAACTCCTCTGTCTCCGAAGTACAGCAAGATACTCCTAAGACGTGGAGATGATGAGGCTGCGCCTCATGTTCCTTGGCCATGTTACCAGAAGAAGCCAGTCCCTGGAGAAGGACCTCATGCTTGGTAAAGGAGGCCACTGGAAAAGATGGAGCCCCTCAGTGAGCTGGAGGGACACAGCCGCTGCCGTGACAGCCTTCCCGACTGCCCTGGGAGACTGGGCAGGTCGGGGTGGTGTTTCCTCTTGTTGTACAAGGACCCCTAATGACAGGTTATTAAAAGACTTGAAATTCAGCAGCTTAAACGGACACTTGCTGTATGTATAAAACACACACCAGATTTCAAAGACTTAGATGGAGCCTTTGAATTATTTAATATTGATTACATACTCAAAATATAATACTCTCTGTATCGGGATTTTAGTTACCTAGTGCCGATATATCAGAACTACCAGAAGCATATGACTTTAATAAACTCATAGCTTAGGAGACTAGAAATTCGAATTTAGGGCAGCAGCTCTTGGAGAAACCATTCTTTCTTTATCGCCTCCAGAGGAAGGTCCTTTTCGCCTTTCAACATCTGTGGGTGCAGCATCCCTTGGGTCTGGACATCCACCTTCCTCTGGCCCTAAAAGGTTTTTGGTGCAGGGATCCCCCCAGGAATCCCAAAAGTATTCATTCTACTCCCGACTCTTTTTTTTCCCCCACATCACTGCCCTCTGGTGGGAGTAGGAAGCCCAGCCTTGCTCCTGGAGAGCTGCTGCTGGATTTGAACCATCAATCCTGTGGGCTTCAGTCCCACATACAACCACTGCGCCACCAGGGCTCAGCTAGCCTGACTCTTCTTTCATGATGCTACTGAAGCCCCTCCTCTCTGCTCAGTTGGCACGCCTCTTATCGCTTGTACGATAAAAGTGGATGGAACCACACCCCAGGGAAGCGTCTTACATCAGATCAAATCTGACCTAAGTAAGGGGGTTGCCTCCCACCCGAATTGTGATGAACGGATCACATCATGGGGATGGTCACATGTTTACCTGCCTGCCCCATGTCATCATTACATAACTGCCAAACCCCTGGGAATCCTGGTCCAGCTGAGGTGACACATCTTCGAGGGAGGCAAAATTCAATTCATGATAACAGGGTTCAATTAAGTATGTCATTTAAAATTAACTTCACTCGTTTCTCTTCACCTTTTGCACGTGCTGACTGGGAAATTTTAAATTTCACAGGAGGTTCATGTGGTGTTTCTCTTGGGCAATAGTGGTCTAGAGTTTCTGAAAGAGGCCCATGGGAGAAGGTGAACATAGAGACTCGAGGTACAGCCATCGGGGTAGAGGAAGGTCCCTGGGAGAAGGACAGGAAGCGGCGGAGGCTGAGCACTCAGAACCCTCTCCTGGAGCAGGTGACAAATGGGAGGAGAAAGGGACTGAGCCAAGTGGTTGAGTGCGGGACTGCGGCCCACGAGCTTGGCGCCCATGACCACCAGAGGCAGTGCTGCCCACAAAAACAACAACAACAACAAAAATGGGAGGAGAATAAAGAGAAGGGGCGCCATGGATCCCAGGCAGAAACAGAATTTTCCCAAGGCAGCTGTCGTCTGCGGCGTCGTGGGTAGCCTCGGGTTGCCTCTCTTTGGATTTGCCAGTCCAAGGATCCATCGCGTGTAACTACGATGTGCTCCACGAGACAGAAGCGGTGAAGAATTATCGAGAACAGCACCCGGGGCAGGCACCTCTTAGGAAGAGATGGAAAGAAAGTGATATGAATCTGGGGCTCACAGGGTGACGGGAGGGACGTTTCGCCCTGCAGACTGTTTTAAGTGAGAGGGTGAGGCTGATGAGGAAGGAGAGAGGGAGGAAGGGACTCAGGGAGCAGACTCACTTAGAAATCCAGGGAAGGGGTGTGGTTCGTATGTGGAGGCATCCTCTGTGAGGGAGGGGGGACACCTCTGCAGCCAAGGGGAAGAAGATGCATGGACTGCCAGGCAGATGGAGATAGAGACAGACAGACAGGAGTAGGTGGGGCAGTCTGATGACATTCCTGTCGAGTGGCAGAGAGAGCCCTTTGCTGATGATCAGATGGGCAGAAGCACAGACAGCAGTCTGGTGAGGTAGCCTGGAGACATGTACAAGAGTCTAACTGAAGCCGAGGAAAAGCAGTGGAACAGGCCCGTTGGTCCCTCAGGGCCTCCAGGACACCAGCAGAGAAGCCCGGAGGTGGGCCAGGCTAACTGGCCAAGCTGACACCTGCAGGCTTTGGGCAGGTGTGGATGGGAATGAACTGTCAGATAGATCAGTTAGGAGAAGCCAGGAAGTGCAGAAACTGAACAGGGGGATGGAAGTTCTTAAGAGTCACCCCCGGGCTGAGCCCCGGTGGAGTAGTGGTTGTGCGCGGGACTGCGGCCCACTGGGACGGAGGTTCAATTCCAGCAGTGGGGCTGGGCCTCCTACTCGCACCGCCGGAGAGCAGTGATGCCCCCCCCCCAAAAAAAAAAGTCACCCCCTCCACAGGGTTGACGGTTCAAATCCAGCAGCAGCTCTCCAGGAGCAAGGCTGGGCTTCCTATTCCTACCAGGGCAGTGATGCCACACACACACACACACACACACACACACACAAAAGAGTCACCCCCTCAACTTCCAAATGAATGAACGGACCCTACAAGAGTCGGAGTTGCCAACTGTTAACAGATTTTTTTGGGTAACTTGGTGGTGAAGACCAAAAGTTTCAGGCGCTCCTGGTCTGCATCCTGTCCACTGAGGCACTCAAAGCACAATTTCCCAGGCTTCTGAGAATGCCAGCCCCTCCCTTCCCTGGTCAGAGAGAGGGCCCAGCTCTTCCAAGTCCCTCCCTTACCAGGAAACCAAATCTAAGGACAAGCCCCCTGAGGACCCTGCGCTGAATGGAACCTCCACTTCCCTTACTCAAGGCTCAATAAACGGGGGCCCAAGGTCACACCTTCGCACTATCTTTTCTGGCAAAACATTCACCCTGATGACTCACCGGGCTTCCTAGCAACTAAAATGCCACCCCACCCCTTACTCCTTGGCACAGACCTGGCAGCTAAAAATAGCAGTACAATGTCCTATATGGGCTTCAGGCTTACAAAGGTCTTCTGCAAGCCCCAGACCTCACCGAAATTCTGAGTAGCACGTTTTTTGATCCCACACCACAGGTGGGGAAAAAAAGATGCAGAGAGGGGTCTTGAACTACTCAAAGCCTGAAAGTGAAGGTCGTGTCCCAGCTCGGGGAGAGCGTGGTAGAAAGACTGCAGCTCTGTCCTGGATTCCCTGTGTTTCCATCTCTTATCTGTCCCCGTGTACCGTCTGATGAAAATAGGACTTTTCCACAATTATATTGCCTCCAAAATCGTAAGCAAATGTTAGTAACCATTTGCCAGCATCTGGTGGGAAGTCAGAAGCTTAGTTATTCTCCCTAAAGGCTTCAGCCATCCAGAGGCCTTTGTCTCTCCCACAAAAGACAGGGCTGACTCCCTGCTGTTAGGACAATGGGCCACTTCCCCTGAAAGCATTGGCTAAATCCAGTCTCCAGCCCAAGGGCAATCAAGGTTAGGCCACCCGCCATCATGCATGTCAGGTCCACCCATCCTCTCGCTGCATGGGGACCCCAACAACCTCCCTTTCCTGTAAGGTGTGTGCCCCTAGATCGTCCTTGGTTACTGTATAACCTGTAGGATAGCCCCTTCCTATGACTAACATTTTAACCCTGTACTTAGGGAACTTGCATGTCTCCAAAAGAAATGTAAGGCTTGGTCAGAATAGAGGAGCTCTCTCACCCTGCCTCTTGCCTGTGCCCTCGCCCTTGCCCCCTCTCCCTCTCGCCCCTGTTCCCTTGGAGGTCCAGCCCCACTGCTGGAATTGAACCTCCGTCCCAGTGGGCCACAGGCCCGCGCACAACCACCACGCCACCGGGGCTCAGCCTGGGTCTCCACTCTGTGCTCCTCCTCATTCACATTCATGCGATTTTTTGGTTCTGGGTCTTTGATCCCATCAACACCTCATGATCACACGGGCTGGTGTGCTTCTTCTCTGTGGACTTTGTTGCTCCTGAGCTAGATGGCCGCTTGTTTATCTTCAAGTCTTTCAGACCCCAGAGGCTACATCTTTTGACAGCCAGGCACCCATCAGATCTCTTCATCACATTTGCTTATGCATCCATTTTGTCTTCAGTGATTGTGTCAGGAAGGTGTGCATCACTGAATGCCAGGTTAATAGAACAAGGTGTTCTTGCATTGAGGGAGTACTTGAATAGAGGCCCAATGTCTGTCTTCTACAGTAATACTTAATATATAAATATATATACATAGATACATTTCCCTATCCCTATATATATAAATATATTTATGTATATGCATGCCTGTATTTAGACCTGTATAAATGTCCTTTGCCTTCTAGTTCTTTTCTCTATTTCCTTTTACTTTCCTCTTGTCCCACTCTCATGGTCAGCCTGCATTTGGGTTTCAGTAATTCCTCTCGGTTACATTGTCCTTGATCAGGCCCTACCAGGCTTCCTACACCCTCCTCGCTACCAATTTTGGATCACTTGTTATTCCCTTGTCCCTGGGTTTGTAAATACCCACACTTCCTTTCCCGTACCTCTCCCTCTTCCCATCCCCCAAGAACCATCAGTCCCCTTGTTTTTCCCTCTGGATTGCTTATCCTGCCTATCTTATCTAAATAGACATGCAGATACAATTATAAGCACCCCCCAAAAGAGCAAAACAACAAAGCAAAACAAACAAAAAAACCCAATGACCAAAAAAAGAAAAGCCTAAATAGTTTCAGGTCTGTTTGCTGACTTTTAGGAGTGGTTTCCGGTTGAGTCTGATTGGGTACCATGCCCTGGCCCCAAAGTCTATTTTTTTGTATTCTCCAGGGACTTCACTGCTTTGCTCCCCATGCTGCTCTGTTGCACGTCCTTAGCATTTCGTCCCAGTGTGGTGGGGTCAGATGCGGCACAATGCCCACACTGTGCCTCCAGTGTTGTCCCTCGTAGCACTGTGGGTCGGTGAGGAATCTGTGTTACACCCTTCAGGACCAATAATGAGAGAAGGGATACCAGGAGGGAAAGGGGAAGGGGGTGGGGAAACAGATCACAGTGATCTGCGTATAACTCCCTCCCTGGGGGACAGGTAATAGAAAAGGGGGTGAAGGGAGACATCGGTCAATGTAAGACTTGAAGAAATAATAATTTATAAATTATCAAGGGTTCAGGAGGGAGGGAGGGTGAGGCAGGGAGAGAAAAAATGGGGGCTGAGCCCCGGTGGCGTAGTGGTTGTGCGCGGGACTGCGGCCCACTGGGATGGAGGTTCAATTCCAGCAGTGGGGCTGGGCCTCCTGCTCCCACCGCCGGAGAGCAGTGATGCCCACAAAAAAAAAAAAAAAGAAAAAAAAAAAAAAGAGAAAAAATGGCGAGCTGATAACAAGTGTTCAAGTAGAAAGAAAATGTTTTGAAAATGACGATGGCAACAAATGTACAAATGTGCTTGACACAATGGATGGATGGATGCATTGCAATAAGAGTTGACGGGCCAGCTGAGTCATGGTGGCACAGTGGTTGTGTGTGCGACTGAGGCCCACAGGGTTGACGGTTTAAATCCAGCAGCAGCTCTCCAGAAGAAAGACTGGGCTTCCTGCTCCCACCAGGGCGGTGGGGGGTGGGAGGGGGGAAGAGTTGACAGTCCTCCAAAAAATGATTTGAAAGAATAATTTTAAAAAATTTTAAGGGGTGGGCTGAGCCCCGGTGGCGTAGTGGTTGTGCGCGGGACTGCGGCCCACTGGGACGGAGGTTCAATTCCAGCAGTGGGGCTAGGCCTCCTACTCCCACCACCGGAGAGCAGTGATGCCCCCCCCAAAAAAATAAATAAATAAAATTTTTTTAAGAAAGTCTATAGGGGGCTGAGTGCTGGTGGCCTAGTGGTTGTGTGCGGGACTACGGCCCACAGCGTTGGAGGGTTGAATTCAGCAGCAGCTCTCCGGGAGCAAGGCTGGGCTTCCTCCTCCCACCAGGGCAGTGATGCCACACACACACACACACACACAGACACACACACGAACGTCTATAGGTCTAAGCTCAGGATAAAGAAATGACAAGTCGATACTTAAATCTCACTAACCTGGATCTAAATCTTGGCCGGATATGAGAGGTTGGGCAAGTGACTTAGTTTGTGGAACCTCAGTGTCCCCATCCATGAATTAGAGCTCTCGATAGTCCCTGCCTCCCGGGCTATTGTGGGGCTGTGAGAAGAGGCTACGTGAGAGGGGGCTGTCATGTAGTGCCCGGTCTGCGGCAGGAGCTGGGAAATAATCTGTAAAGGGGCGCGAGCTGCAGAGGTGGGCAGGCAGGCATGGGGTGGGGGCGTGCCTGCTTTGCTCTAAGAAGGCAGGCACCTCCTACCTCTGCAGTTCCAAGGTTTAACCACCCTCATGGGATGATTTTGGAATGTCTTGTCATAAACGAGTGACTTTGCCCTGGCTTAAGGAGGGGCACGGTCCAGCTGCTGTCCTTGGTGAGAGCCCAGGAGACGAGGCAGAAGGCTAGAAGGTGGGAGGGAGAGAGGGCAGGGTGTGGGGAGGGGAGCACCCCGCAAATCTACACATGTGTCCCGGGTGCAAGCCATTTGACGCTCCTCACGCAAGTCTGCAGCTCCCCGTTAGAGGCATGTTTGCCAACAAGAAGACTCATGCTCTGAGCAGTTACGATGCTGGTGGGCGATCGGAACTAAGAGGTTGCGAAAGCAGGAATGCCACAAGCTCCATCAAGGGAAGACAAAGGCTGAGGCCGTCTGAGGTCAGCTGGTGACCCAGTGGCAGGGTGGAGATAAGAACCCCAGTGTCCCGCCCCAGATCTGAGCAGACCTCATCCTGTCCCTCAGGTCTCCCTCTCTCTGGGCTTCTTTCCTGAGGTCTGGGCCCAATGTGACAATCTAGGCAGACAGCTCCTGCTGAGGGCCAAGGCGGAAGCAGGTGCTCCTGTCCCACGGGAAGTTTGGTTTCCGTCCCTACCACCCACTTCAAGTATCTTTGCCAAGCTCACCAGGAGCTTCCGGGCTCCCCAATCCAGTGAACCCTGGCCAGTCCGTGCTCATCTTCTTCGACCTCTCCACAACTTTCCACGCAGCAAACCACACCCTCCCTGTGGAAATGTCCACCCACCCCCACCCCCACCCCCCACTCTCCAGGCCCTTGTGACGCCACCTCTTCTAGCTTTCACCCACCTCTCTCACCTCTCCTTCCACCGCTCCTCTCGGAGCCCCCTGCGTGTCTCAGAGTTCTAGTCCTTGGAACTCTGTATTCTCAGGACCATTTTTTTTGGGGGGGGGCATCACTGCCCTCTGGTGGTGGGAGTAGGAGGCCCAGCCTTTGCTCCTGTGGAGCTGGAATTGAACCTCCATCCCAGTGGGCCGCAGTCCCGCGCACAACCACTACGCCTCCAGGGCTCAACCTGGACCATTTTTTTGTTTTGTTTTGTTTTGTTTTTTTGAGCATCACTGCTCTCTGGCGGTGGGAGTAGGAGGTCCAGCCCCACTGCTGGAATTGAACCTCTGTCCCAGTGGGCCGCAGTCCCGTGCACAACCACTACGCCATCGGGGCTCAACCCTCCTGGACCATTTTTATAAGCAATATCTTCAGCTCTCCCTTCCAGCCCAAGTCATTCTCTTGCGCTTCAGATCCCTTCTCTCTAAAAGGAAGAACCATCTGGATTTCTTCACTGGGACCTCACCAGATTAAGTCCAAACTGACTTCATCTCACTCCATGCTGAACTGCCTGCTCATCAGGCCACTACCCTTCATCTGCCATTCACAAGCCTCCCGGATGCCATCTTCTCAGACTCTTTCAGACCTGGGTTTCTATTCCAGGCCCTAGACCAGCCACCCGCCTTGTGCCAGCCCATACCATTGCCACAGCCACGTCACCGGTCCCCCAGCCACATCCTTCCTTCTTAGGCTGGGCACTGCACCCAGAATGACCTTCTAGCACCCCACGCTGACTGCGTCGTCCCTGGACTTGGCAGGCTGCGGTCTCCCCGTTCTCGTCAGGACTCATTCTCAGAGCCTGCCAGTCAGTATTCTCACTTGCTTCCCTCGCCTTCATTTCCCTTCTCTCCACTTCTTTCCCATTGGGCTAGAAGGAAGCACGAGGGGCTTCAAGGCCTGGTCTTACACAGCCTCGCCAGCCTCAGGACCCTGCATACCATGCCCCCCACCCCCTTTGTGCTACCTCCTCACTCACCATCATGACATAGGTGCTCAAGAATTCGGCCAGGAACTCCCGGAAGACCTTCTTCTGCATCTGCGACTGCATCCTTGCTATGACGGATGAGGAGACCATCTTGGAGTTAAGGCTGGACACAAAGCCGCTGTGTGAGCCCATGGGCAGAACGAGGCTCAAGTCAGCTTGCTGCCCATCAGCCTTTCAGCTCACGGCTGAGTTAATGGGTAACCCAGCAGCATTTCCGCACACACCTCCAGGGCAGTTCAGGCAGACAGGAGCAGAGACATCGGAGAGTCCCAGGGACACAGAGAGGGGTGGGGTAGACATGCCCCCCCCCTCCTTCTGGTCTGGCCCGGAGCAGTGGGAAGGGCACAGCGGCAAGACCCCTTGGCAGAGGGGGGAGATGGAGAGATGGTAAATTTAAGCTGTGAAGCCAAAGAAACGGGGGGCAACAGCAGGGCAAGAGCATGCAGATGGGAGAGTGGGGCTCCATTATCTATTAGCCTGTCTATCTCTGGGGGCCAGAGCTTAGAGTCACAGGAAAGGCCGTCTGATAGCAGTGCCACGTCTACAGACAACAAGGGGCATGCCAGATGAACAACAACAGATCTGCTTCCAGTGGGCTGAGGCCTCTGCAAACAACACAGAGGCCCTCAGCCACCCCCACTGGGAAGGCAAGCATGTTTGAATGACTGAGAGCGGGACCCTGCATCTGGCCTGCTCCCCAGCGGACCTTCAGTGCCCAGCCCAGCGTCAGGTTGGTGGTAGGAATGCAGTCAATACTGAATGAAGACTAGGGGTCTCTCTGTCTTCCTTGCCACCGAATCCGTCAACGTCCCGCAATGCCTGGCACTTGACAGGTGCTGGCTTGATACATAGTTGTTGGCTAAATGCAGGGTTGGCTGGGTAGATGAACAAAGGAGAAATGTAATCCAGGTGCCATTGCCTAGGGTCGGAGTTGGGGGCCTGAGATGTGTCTGAAGAGGCTACAGGTTACAGCCTGGAAGGAAAGCTTGCGAGCAGCCTGATGAAAGCAGAGACCCAATAACAGGAACAGACTCGGGGAGGCGTCAAAGTGGCAGTGATGGCCTGAGGCATTAGTGAGAGCAATGGGGTGACCAACAGGGGCCACATATGAGAAGCAGCGAGTGTGGGCTGGGGCGTAAGGAATCAGGAGGGGTGTGCTGAGCTTGGGGAAGCTGTCAGACATCTTCCTGGATACGACATGTAAAGACACACCTGGTTCTGAGGGCTCAGTGGGGTCACACTCTCAGAGAGACCTGGGGAAGCCTGCACATCTCAGTCGTTCAAGCCAAGAGGACAGATGAGAGGGCAGAGAATGGAGAAGAGAGGAAACCACGCAAGGAAACCAGATAAGGACATCCATGACCCGCTACTCCAAGAATCAAACAAGCAGCAACTCGTCAACCAACCCTGTGATGAACTAGTTGATTAATCTAGTTACCAACCAGCTGACTGGTCTATTCACCAACCCATTTAATTATCTGATGAAGCGATCAGCCATAAATGAACCACGTCAAGTCACCTAACTAACTTGTTATACCAACATTTCTGCCCATTCAACGAACGTTTGGTGAGGATCCACTCACCCAGACAGAGAGAAAGCCCTCCCCCTCCCCACCCTGGGGCTGCTCCAACCTTCCTCAAGCCGGAACCCTTTCGTACCGTTCCCCACGTGGAGGTGACCCCCAACCATAGCGTTCTTTTCCTTACTACGTCATCAGTGTCATTTTACTACTGTTATGAATCGTCCTGTAAGAAGTATCTGATATGCAGGTTGTATTTTCTTTTTTTTTTTTCAGGTTGTATTTTCTTTTTTTCTTTTTTTTTATTTTAGGTATCACTGCCCTCAGGTGGTGGGAGTAGGAGGCCCAGCCTTTGCTCCTGGGAGCCGGAATTGAACCTCCGTCCCAGTGGGCTGCAGTCCCGCGCACAACCACTACGCCACCAGGGCTCAGCCCCCGGTTGTATTTTCATCGTAACTATTTGAACATGATTAAAGCATTGTGAGGGCTGAGCCCCGGTGGTGTAGTGGTTGTGCGCGGAACTGCGGCCCACTGGGACAGAGGTTCAATTCCAGCAGTGGGGCTGGGCCTCCTACTCCCACCACGGAGAGCAGTGATGCCCCCCCCCCCAAAAAAAAGCATTGTGATTCATCCCCCAAAAGATATCATCATATAGTGTGAAATATTTATTTCTAATTTCCGATGCTCTCAGGCCGTGACCCCTGTGAAAGGATGGTTAAACGCCCAAAGGGGTCGAGACCCACAGGATGAGAACCACTGCTCTAGCGGGCCGCCAGGTGATCGCAGTCGCCCCAGAGAGTCCCGGTGGGATGTAACATGTAACGCCTGATTGAAACATCAGGCAAGCTAAGCTGGAAAACAAACGTTCTCGGGAGACTCTGGGGTGAAATCCAGCAAGGAAGGGTGGAATTCGGGGCATAGGGGCTAGGGGAGTGCGATTTTTAGATAAGGCAGTCAGATACTCGCAGACAGGGCCATCAACTTTTGTTTCACCAGAAGGAGAGCTGAGCCAAAGGCCGTCAACAGGGGGCAATCAGAGCACCTGCGCAGCGCCTTGACCTTTCCAAGCCTTTCCAAGCCTCCCTTCAACCTTGGGCCCAGCCCGTGCTTGGCTATGCTTTGAGGACGACATGAAAGACAAGCGAGACATCCCTGTGCTGGGTGGCTGGGAGGGGAGAGAATGTTTTCTGACACTGCTGGGGGGCAGGTGGGGCTGGGGAGGGAAAAGCATGTGAGGTCACTAGGGAGGGTGGAACACACGGAACTGAGTCCCATATTCTCATCAGATCCCAATGTCTCCCGCCCCCCTCTGTGGGGGGAGCCACCAGGGCGGCTCCTGCCAATGCCGTCCTCTGGACCAAGCCATGCCAGCAGGGAGGCAGGGAGCGGGAGGAATGAATGTGCCTCAGCCAATGGGAAGAGGCCCCTGAGGCCCGCCCTCTCCAATCAGGCTGGACTCAGGACCCCTGGCCCCTGGACCATTAGGGGTCCTCCTGACCCTTTCAAGCCTGCAACCCCACCTTCTCGCAGTGGCTCCACGCACACATGTTAGGAGAAATCTGATTTCAGTCTATCCGCAAGCCGTCTTGCTGCTGACTTAAAGCTCGGACTGTTAGGGACCCTTCCTGGAGGACACAAGCACACGTAGACCCAAGACGTACACACCAAAGTGTTAAAAAAAAATGTCCGTCCACGCCCCCACCTTCCTACAAGGACTCTCATTTTCTTCTCCTAATGACAGCCTGAAGCTGGCCAGCTTTCCCTTCTGGTAAGTTCCCTCTGCCTGTCGCACAAGACCCCACGACGTGGAGTCCCAGCCTCACCCTTCTGGAAGGAACTTCGGAGAAGGCATGCTAGCAAGTTACAGTGTCCTCGTCCCCCAATTCTCTCTCGTCCCTCCATCCCACCTCCGCTCCGCTGACAGCCCAGCCCGGGACAGACCCCCAGGCTCCGGCCCTCACCGCAGGTGAGTGACACCTAAGAGCCACAGCGAAAGCAAAGCTGTTCATGCCTGTTCACAGAGCCACTGGGACAGAAATCCAGGCCTCCAACTACCAGCTGACATGCCTTCCCAGACAACCCCGCTGTCACCTCCTCCCTGCCTGGTGCCCAGGGAGAGGCCGTCTACCCCGGTCCGGCCGGGAGCCCCACTCACTCTGTTGAAGAGCCTTCGTTTCTGGCCTGGAGTCGCTCAGTTAAAGTTGGCCGTGATCTTCTTCCACAACTGTCCCAGGCTCAGACCGTGCCCTCAGCCGGGGCCCCACGGTTGGTCCCTGTGTCACCAGAATTTATCTCTGGACTCTTCCCAAGGACCTGTGCTGTTCTCCTGCAGTTCCAGGGGAGAGGTCAGTGGGACAGGGGTTTGGCAGTGCTGCTTGAACCAAGCCCAGACATACTGCCTAAAATAGCATCCATCCTTCCTCCCTCCCGCCAGCCTCGGAACCAGAGTTCTGAGGCCGAGTTCTGAGGCAGCCCTTGTGAGGTCAGAGGTAGCACTCTGGAAGGGAGCTCAGGGCCATGTGGTTATGCAGGAAGGGCTGCTTCTCCAGGACAGAGGTCCAGCTCTCTCCGGGGACTTAGCCCCAACCTGAGGAAGCCACTCGGGCTGGGGGAAGAGTGTCACAGAAGGCCTTTGCTTCATCAGCAAACACAAGTGAAAAAAAGCACAAGCACAAGTCAGCATCTTTCTGGTTGTCTCTGCTTTCCACGAAAATTCCGCTACTATCAGCAATGAGACTCCTCTTTCCACCCCTTCTTCTGAATCTGGTGTGAACTTCCGGCAATTCCCTGCTGACATCCTGCTGTCGGCATTTTAAAAAGGATCTCCCACAAACTGTTTCCTAGTGTTTGATGGATCGTGCAAAGGCAGTTTTAACCGTGTGGATCGTGATGCCTGTGAACAGCATAGAAAGAAGGAGAATTCCTGAATATGTCATTCGGCTTATGCAGAACCCACCCATCGACCAAGAGGCTGTCATTGGCCCAGAATAAGGGAATCCTGTGTGGTGCAAAACCCAACAAGGTGTGTGTGCATTGGAGTCATCTTTCCCTAAATGTATTCCATCTGGAGGCCGAGTACCGTATTTCTCAGACCATAAGACGCACCCAGTTTTTAAAGCAGAAAAACAAACAAAAAAAATATTCTGGAGAGGGGAGCGGGGAGGGAGGGGAAATATGAGAAGCTCATACCAAGGGCTTAAGTAGAAAGAAAATGTTTGAGAATGATGAGGGCAACAAATATACAGACGTGCTTTGCATGCGATAGATATATGTATGGATTAGGATGAGTTGAATGAGGGCTGAGCCCCGGTGGCGTAGTGGTTGTGCGCAGGACTGCGGCCCACTGGGATGGAGGTTCAATTCCCGCTCACAGGGGCAAAGGCTGGGCCTCCAACTCCCACCACCAGGGCAGTGATGCCTTAAAAAAAAAAAAAGAATTGAATGAGGCTGAGTCCTGGTGGCCTAGTGGTTGTGTGCAGGACTTCAGCCCACAGGGTTGACAGTTCAAATCCAGCAGCAGCTCTCCAAGAGCAAGGCTGGGTTTCCTACTCCCACCAGGGCAGTGATGCCACAAAACAAAACAAAACAAAGGCTGAGCCCCGGTGGCGTAGTGGTTGTGCGTGGGACTGCGGCCCACTGGGACGGAGGTTCAATTACAGCAGTGGTACTGGGCCTCCTACTCCCACCACCGGAGAGCAGTGATGCCCAAAAAAACAAAAACAAAAACAAAACAAAACAAAAGTTGTATGAGCCCTCAATAAAATGATTTTAAAAAAAGAAAAAATTCTGACCCAAATAGTACCAGTATACTAAAATATTTATTAAAGCAAACTACAGTAATATTTAATTGGGTAAGCTCAACAGTGGTGTTAAGAACCATCATCACAAAAAAAACCCATCATCACTTTCATTAACAAATGAGGGAAGGCTGCACTGTGCCCATCATGTAACCTGACTGACAGTGAGACTCCAGGAGGCAGGACATCCCAGCACACAGCAATCACAGCAGTGCACAGTAAGCGGGCACATGGGATCATAAACAAATGTTCTGGGGTGCCACACCTTCAGACCATAAGATGCACCCCACTGTAGGGGGAAAGTGCACTTCTATTCTGACAAATACGGTAACTCATCGGAGAAGCTGGGTGAGATGAGGAACTCCGCATCCTGGTTGGAGGGAGGCTGGGGAAGGGCCGATGAGCTGCAGCTGAGAGAACTGTGCTCGCTGCAGAGGAAGAGGAGTGGGAGCCAGGACTGATGAAGATCAAGGACACCAGCCTTCAGCACGGATGAAAACACGGCTCTCAGGACTGACCGGCAAGCAGCATGGAGGTAAGGGAGAAGGGACCGCGATTGTCAAGGGTGTCCTTTCAATTGAGCCACAGCCCACACTCGTCTTCGAAGAACATACCAGTATCTCCTTGGGAACGTTTCCCGGGAAAGATCTCATCAAAGTGTTAAAAGGCAAACACGTCCCTCCCCTCAGAAGGCTAAACTGGGTGTACTTGACCCTGTTCTTTCAATCACTTCATATGCGTGTGACAAACAATGAAAAAGGAAGACGGATGGCCGCCTCCCTGGGATACCGACAGCGGGGAAGTGGGTGAAGGGAGACATCGGACAGTGTAAGATATGACAAAGTAATCATAATTTATAATTTACCAAGGGTTCGTGGAGGGGAGGGAGGGGAAATAGGAGGAGTCAATGCCAAGGGCTTCAATAGAAAGCAAATGTTATGAGAATGATGAGGACAGCAGATGTACAGATGTGCTTGACACACAATGGACTTGTGTATAGATTATGGTAAGAGTTGTATGAACCCCCAATGAAATGATTTTTTTTAAAAAAAAGAACAAAATTTTAAAAAGGAAAAAGGGGCTGAGCCCCGGTGGCGTAGTGGTTGTGCGCGGGACTGCGGCCCACTGGGACGGAGGTTCAATTCCAGCAGTGGGGCTGGGCCTCCTACTCCCACCACCGGGGAGCCGTGATGTCCAAAAAAAAAAAAAAAAAAGGAAAAAGAACAAATATTTTTGTAATAATACATTTGTTTGGGATCCTGAGACATAAGGATCATTTTGATACTATATTCATAGAAGATGTTAAGAAATAAGAAAAAATAACAAAAAAACTTAAAAAGATATCTGCTTAGCACTGGAAAATCAGAATAAAAATGGCAATGTTCATTGAATTGAAAAAAAGTGGACTGAGCCCCGGTGGTGTAAGTGGCTGAGTGCGGGACTGCCGCCCATGGGCTTGGTGGTTCAAATCCAGTGGCAGCTCTCAGGAGCAGCACTGGGTAGTGCCCACGGCCACCAGAGGCAGTGATACCCCAAAAAACAAAAGAAAGCACAAGGAAGACAGACAGGAGATGGCCCCACATAAGGCTGGAGAATGAGCCAGGGCTGCCAGAGGAACCAACAGGTCTGTCTTAGAGGAAGCACCTCGTCCAGCAAGTTCCTGGGAAGCGGAAGGGGAAGGCCTGGTTGCACTTACTTTGCACCTGCTCCCAGGAGGATCGGTTCTTCAGGAACATCAGGACGCTGGGAAAGAAGATCAGGGAAGAGAAGCAAAGTCTTCGCTGAGCTGTCATGGCACCATGGCTGCCACAGTGAGGCCTGCCCAGGGTCCGGTGATGTTTCTCTTGCTGTGCATGGGGTGCCTGTGAGCTGGACAGCAACAGGGGTCCCCAGGAGCCTCCTGTTCTGAGGAAGAAAGAGGAAGCCTGGGTCTGATCTTCTGGACATCCCCCACCACTACCACCACCACTGGAGAGAGACGGGAAACCCAGGGTCTGTCTTCGGGAAGACTCTCAGGGACAGCGGGCTCTGGCTCTGGGAAGGGGTTGGAGGTGGGCACAGAGTGGAACTCCTTAGGGACCTGGGAGGGGAGTCTGTGTTCGGGCTCCAGCACCTGGAGAACTGCTGTCCAGGGGGCATCACCGGGCCTTGGAGGATGAGGCATGGTGGGATTTGTGCAGGTGAGCTCGTGCTTAGCTAAGGTAGGAGACAGTTGCTGGTTTGTAGACTGTGAGGTGAGCGGGGTGCGAGTGTGATTCAAGAGTCTCTGAAGGGCAGCCTCCGAGGTAAACGGCAGCCATATAATCCCCCAAAGTCACTGCCACGGAGTCATTTTTGCCTGATAGGGACTCCACAGGGCAGGGTAGAACTGCCCCCATGGCTTTCCAAGATGGTAACTCTTTAAGGGGGTGGTCCACCCCCACCCCTTTCTTCCCCTTGTTAGGGGTAGGAATGGAGAATTCATCTGGGAACACAACTGTCCTGTAGAGGGGGCCAAAGACCAGGTCAGGTCTGGAGTTGGCCTGGCCCCAACCCACCTCACCCCCTCCCGCTCTCTGCTGTCGTCAGATGTTACCCACAAATAGGTTCCATCCCATAATGACCTTCTGCTCATCCAGAGGAGACTCGGCCCCTCCTGCGTCCGCTGACTGGAGTTCCTGCTGGGCGGGGACCTAGCCCAGAGGGCATTTGCTGGGCTGGGTGCTGGGAACCAGAGGTGGAGAAGACACAGCCCCATCTTTCTCCAGAGAGAGGCAGCCACACCTCGGAAAGCTCCGGAGAGCAGGGTCCTGGAAACCGCTAGCAAAGTCCGGAAGGGGGCCAAGCTCTTCCAGAAGAGGTGACACGGTGACATGTCCTTGACATACGATCAGTCTACTCCTCCTAATACAGCGGGGGAGGGGGAGGTGTGGAAGGAGGGCACCCCCTTCTTCACTTAGAATGAGGGCAAGCGTCTATGACCCTGCAACGCATGAATGACTGGAGCCCCGATGGATGGCATAGTGGATTATGCTTTGGGCTGCTAATCACAGAGTCGGTAGTTTGAAACCACCAGCCGCTCAGAGGAGAAAGAGGAAGCTTTCGATTCCTGAAAGGACTTACACCACCAGAACCCCTGGGGCGGTTCTACTCTGTTCTACCGGGTCAGTGTCCACCAGGATTGGCTCGATGGCAGGGAGTCTGTGAGCAGGGAGACCGCGGGGAGCAGAGGGCAAGTCCAAAAGGCTTCATCTCCCAGGCCCAGGGGTTCGGGATTTATTTAGAGGCCCTGGGGACCTTTGAAGGATGCTAAGTGAAGACGGAAGCAAAGCAGCCAAGCTGGGGCCCCTCGCCCCTCGAGGTCTGAAGCACACAGTGGCACAAGCAGGCCTGGGCTCAGGCTGGAGATGACAGAAATGGCCAGCCCCAGAATATTCACCAAGGGCAGGATTCTGAGGAAGCTGGGGGTGACGGACAAGGCGTGGTTGAGGAGGGAGACTTAGACTGTGTGCAGGGAAAGGGGCACCAGGAGACAGCAGTAGCCTAGAGAGGGGTCTGCAAAGTGCGACTCTGAAGCCATGTGGAGCGCCTTCTGCCCCTCTGTGCGGCTCTGAGGTCAAATGGGGAATGAAGCGATGACTGTTTCATCTCTCCAAAATGTAAAGGGGAGGGGGAATGAGGGGCTGGAACCAAGGGCTTAAGTAGAAAGCCACTGCTGTAAGGATGAGGGCAACAAATGTACACATGTGCCTGACATACAATGGATGGGTGGATTGCGATAAGAGTTGTATGAGCCCCCAATAAAATGGTTAAAAAAGAAAAAAGACAGCAGGTCCAGGGATGGTTCACTGGGTACTGAATATGTCTGGGATGGGAAAACAGCACGCTCTCCTTAGTGAGGAGCAGGACATCGTTGTGGGCATGTTGAAGGCACAAACACAGAGTCAGAAAGCTAAATAAATACAAATAAAGCTTTTGAAGAATAAACAAAAAAAGATGAAAGAATATTATTAGGATCGCTGTGATTTCATTTGTTGGTAAGTATCTATTTCTGGCTCTTGAATACATGTTTCATTGTTCTGAGGGACAGTCTTGGTTCTCCAGCCTCAAAAGTGTGCCAACCCCTGTCCTAGAACTAGGTGCTGAAGAGAGGCCGGCCGGCCAAGCAGCCGTGTGGAGAGAAGAGAGGCCGTTAAAACAACCAGGAGGGTAGACATTTGGGTCAGAGTTGTGACACGCATTAGTCTAAGGAGGGTCTGGGGGAGTTTCTGGGAGCCCTGGGCAGGGGGAGTCACAAAGAGGGGCTAGCTGGGATCCTTCCTTTGCAGGGTGGGAGGCCGTGCTCACGTCGCAGTCTCTGCTCTCCCTGCTCCTGGTCTGCTTCTCCATCGCAGACACAGGCTCGGGGGGGGCAGAGGGGGTCGGAGGTCCCTCTCACTCAACCCCTTGGACTGGGAAGGATGCAGGACATCGTGGGTGAAGGCAACAGCCAATCTGGGTGAAACCTCGACTGGGTGAAAACAGCAAGCAGATTGAAAATGAACCGGTGTGTCACTGGGCAGTGCTCGAAACCTTTGACGCTCTTCAGCATTTGGTCTCTTGAAAAGGGTTTCCTTGTTTGTTTGTTTGTTTTGTGGGCATCACTGCCTCTGGTGGTCCTGGGCGCTACCCAGCCGCCGCTGGATTTGAACCGCCAAGCCCGCGGGCTGCAGTTCCGCACTCAACCACTTACGCCACCGGGGCTCAGCCCTAGGGGTTTCCTTTTTTTTTTTTTTTTATTGAAAGTTTTGTCAGCCATGCAAAACCTGAAAGCATCCGCGTGCCAACCTCTTACTCCATAAAAGATCATAAAGTATGAGCTGGTCATTGGACACATTAATGTTCAACCCTAACAGAAAATTTAAATATGTACGACTACATAGCCAAACAAGTCAAGCAGACAAAATGGTCTATTTTTTTTTAAAGATAAGTTTTAAAAATTCAGCTCATTTTCCTTTACCACTTTATCATCAAAAGTACCGACAAGTCAAAAGAACCTGCAAAGACCTGTCTCTGTCCCCCCTGCCCCTCTCCTGGCGGCTCCCCCTTCCCACGGTCACTGCAATCCACCTGTGCAGCTCCGAGGTAAAATGGAAAATGAAACCATGATGAGTTTCATCTTAAAAATTTAAAGGATATTTGTCGTGTGTGTGTGCGTGCGGACATGCTTCCTCCTGTCTTTGAAAAGCAGCCCTGGTGACATCGTGGTTCTAAACCACAAAGCTAGCAGTTCAAGACCACCAGCCTCTCCTAGAGAGAAAAAGGAGACTTTCTGCTTCCTGTCCTCAAAGCTCCCCCAGGGCAGGCTACCCTGCCCTCTCTGGCCGCTCTGGGTCAAAACCTACTTGATAACAGTGAGCTCAGCGTTTTCTCTTTGGGAAGAGTAAGTAGAATGACACAGCAAGCTTTGGGAAGGCTTATCAAAGATATCTTTTTGTGAGGATAGACCCACCTCCTGTGTACACTGAAGATTACACCCTGGGGAGCTGCCCATACTTAACGGCCTTTTAGATGGTCCCCAGAGCCCCTAAGAGCCCCAAGGGTGCTTTGGCAAAGCCCTCTGATGGGCGGGACCTGTCTGCTGTGTTCAGCTGTGGCAGCCTGTCTCTGTAAAGGTGACAGCTTTGGGAACGCTATAGGGGCAGATACACTGTATCCTATCGCATCACCACGAGTCAGACTGAACTTGACAGAAAGAAGAGAGAGGAGGAGACAGACCTGCGTCCCTGGGTGGTACAAAAACATACTGCGCTTGCTACTGACCCCAAAGTGGGCCCTTCAAGTCCCCCAGAGGCACCTCGGAAGACAAGTTCGGCAATCTCTGTCCAGAAAATCAGCCCCAGAGAGCCCGGGGCAGTTAGAACAGTTCTATTCTCACAGTCACCTGTGGACAGCTTGACTTGACTTTTCCCTTTTAAGTTGTCTCTAATGTATCCAATTTTTTTTCCTCTCCAATTCTTAATTATGAACAACACAGAGTAGACCCAATCAACCAAACCTCCACTAGAAGCAGAAATGCAAACTGAAAGCTTGAAAAACTGGGATGAAAAAGCTAACAAAGCGCTGAGCCCCGGTGGCGCAGTGGTTGAGTGCGGGACTGCAGCCCACTGGCTTGGCGGTTCAAATCCCGCAGGAGCTCTCCAGGAGCAAGGCCAGGCTTCCCACTCCCATCAGAGGGCAATGATGCCCAAAAAAGAAAGAAAAGAAAAAGCTAACAAAGACCCCCTATAGATGTTAGAACTCCTCTGCGCTCTTGGAAATGTTCCCCAAAAGTTCAGCTGGCCCACACTGCGCAGGGGCCCTTGGTAGCACCGCAGTGAAGTGCTCCGCTGCTGACCGCACGGCCGGCTGCTCCCATCCTCCGTCACCCCAAGGGAGAAGGCCTGTGATTACAGGTGTCTGTGAAGGGGACAGCCTTGGAAAGCCTCTGGGGCAGTCCTGTCTGGTCACAGGAGGTCGCCATGGTCAGAAAGGACCTGACCACACTGAGTGAGTGTAAGGTCCATCCAGCTGACAGCTTATCACCAGAACAGCTATCTAATAGTGACTCCAGCCGAGGGCTCCTCCATGTGACTCCGGGGCCGTGGGTAGTAGGTGGGGAAGGAGGTGCCCCAGCCGAGGGCAGCGTGGTTGCTCAGGGAACCCTGGCCACTCTGAAGCCACAAAGACATTCAGGAGGCTCAGACCAGGGAGGAGTCTGGAGCTGCACACAGGTAAGTGTCCTCGTCCCCACACATCTTCCTGGCAGGGAAGCAGAGTCAAGGCAAGGAAGGACCAACTCAGGATCAGAACCTCCAGCCTCTGGCTCTGCCACCTGTCCCAAGAGACCATGTGAGGCTAGGGAGAGGCGGGGGCAAAAGCAAGACCCCGACAGCCTCCACCCCGGACACCCATCAGTTACCAGATCACTGGTGTCATCTGTGCCCAGGACCATCCGTGCCCAGGTTGTCCCCCTTTCCCAGAGGCATGCCTGGCCTCCAGACGCAATCCTATGGCGGCCAGGGCCAGGAAGGCAAGGTTCCTGGCCTCAGGGCACCCATTCCATGAGTCGAGGACCCAGAATCCGTATGCAGGCCTGGCTCCAAGAGAAAGCCCAGGCCAGGAATGAGAGTCCGGGTTTAAGCCTTTCACTGGGAGCAAGCGTTGTCTGGGGAGGCTTCCCTGAAGGGGGTTTCTGATGGGATTCGTGGAAGAGAAGCAAATGGGAGACAGCACCAGGGGACCTGTCCTGGGGGAGCAGCCTGGGGATCTCTGTACAGGGGGCTTCAAAAGCATCCTGGATTCCGGGGGAGGGGGATATAGGGGTGGCCGGTGGGTCAAAGGGAGACGATGTCAAGGAGTCTGTGTAGAAAAAGATGGTTGGAAACCGATTATGGTAGCAAACATGCAGCTGGCGCTGACGTGCCTGAACCATGGAATGATGCGATTTGCCTGTTAAGCTCCAACTAGTAATAATCTTTAAAATTTAAATAAGAACATAGTGGAAATTCCATTTTCCCACAGATGCATTGCCCCTGGTGTCCACATCTGCACACGCGCATCAGCGTCTGGTCTCGCGTGTGAAAGCTTCTGTGGGGCGCACACCACCCAGGCGGGCTCGCAGACCTGGGCAGGGCCCATTCCGCCGGGGTTAATATTTTCCTACCTGCGTCAGCACAGTCCCAGTGGGCGGCAGCTCATTGCAGGAACGTGCCCTATCTGATCTGGTCAGGGGCTGGGGGCCTGACACGGGGGGCTTAGGGTGGGCAGGGAGCCCATCTCCACTCTCCCAGGGCAGGGTTCTGGCTATCCACCCTCCTGCTCAACCGGAAAAGGGAGCCGGCCCAGGAGCCTGGAGAGCGGGATGTGACTCTCCTGCCCCTCCATCCTCCCCTCAGGGCTCTCTGAGATGCCCTCCTTGCAAACTCTCTCCTCCTTCTCGACTCAAATCCGAGGCTGCTTCACACCCAGAAGACGCCCGAGGACAAACAGGAAGCAGAGACCCCAAGCACGTGCTTGCCCTTCTTCGGCAGGAAAGCAGCTTTGAAAGGGCCTCTGGAAAGGTGGGATTCAATGGCTACCTTTCCAGCAACACAAAGACCTGTCCGAGGCCTTTGTGGACAGTGGCTGGGGCCCAGACACCCCTCGGCATTGAGTCTCAGCCAGGAGCTGAAGGACCCAGGGTGGAACCTTACCAGTTCCCCAGCAAGGGTTCCCGGGGTGCACCAGACAGGGCCGAGCAGCCAGGCGCTGTCTGTTCTACTCCGGGCACAACCCACAGCCCAAGATGAGTCAGGTCCAGGTGCACCGTCGCCCAGCCCGGCACGAGGAGGTCCCGCTGCATCTCTGTCTTGGAGAAACGAGGGTGGTGCCCGATGGAGAGAGGACCTGTCACCAGTAAGTTGTTCTGAGGGCTCAGGACAGTCAATTTCTCACCTCCTTCATATTCTCTCTGTAGCCATCTCCTATGTGGGCCCTTGGCACATTCGTTTCTGAGACCGTAACTCTTCATAGGTATAGAAAACTCACTCTGTCTCCCTCCAATGCTGACTTGGCAGTTAGTGGCTTCAGAAACTGGCCGGGACAGTTCTGCCCTGTTCTGTAGTCAAAATAGAGTTCATGGCAGTGAGTTTCTCTGGGGTTTTTTTGGGGGGAGGGAGTACATTGGCCTCCCTGGACTTCTTTTTTCTTTTTTTTTAATTTTTTTTTTTTTTTTTTTAGGCATCCCTGCCCTGGCAGTGGGAGTAGGAGGCCCAGCCTTTGCCCCTGTGAGCTGGAATTGAACCTCCATCCCCGTGGGCCGCAGTCCCGCGCACAACCACTACACCACCGGGGCTCAGCCCAACTTCTTTCTTCTTTAAAAAAATGCTACAGGCTATCTTTCATAATAGTGTTGAGAGACAGAGATGATAAAAAGGTACATTCTCTTTGACTTACAGGAAGTGCATCCGTTAAAAAATATTTAAAGAACAAAGCATGCCCATTGTCTTGTGCATCCCGAAGGTTCTAAGGGGTGTGTCCCCTGTGTCCAGGGGAGAAGTGGCCCTACTCCTCCGATGGCCTCTGCCCGCACAGGCTGGCTGCCAACGCCCAGAGTCCACCCTCGCACTGCAGAGCCAATGACCGCCGGAACGTCCTGCGCTTCTCCACGTCTCCTTCCTCTGCGTGTCGACCACGGCAGGCTCCACCGGCCCCACCTGGCCTCTTCTCATTGCTGGGGGGGGCGGGGGGTTTGCTAGGTGCCCCGGACTCAGCGCCCACTCACGGCCACCTTGTGGGTCACGCAGTGACGGGGCGGCCCTCCCGTGCCCTCTGGAGGACCATGCGCACGCCGTGATCCTTTGCACTCGGTGGCACGTGGGTGGCTACTTTGCCCTGAGGATTTCCCTCCTCTTTGCGCTCCCTCTCCCCAACACGCCGCCCATGTCAAGGGACTGCCCGTTCCAGAGACTGTGTCCACAGTGAGCAGGAGGAAGCTTCCCCAAGGCTCAGGCCGGCCTTAGTTCTTTTCAGGGCCTCATCTAACCTTTCCCCCAAATCTGCCCGCTTCCCCACGATGCCCTTTACAGCCACGGTCTAGAGCTGTTCTCCTCTGAGATCACTCCCCTGGACCCTGGTCATCAGCACCCCCACGCCCACCTCTGTCCTCAGGTCTTCTCCGTTTCCCCATCCCTGCTGTCCCGGTCCTCCTTCAGCGCCTTCTCCACACTCCAAATCTGGACCGTCTCCAGCAGCCTCTTCCTAGGTATCTGGGTCTCCCCTTCATCAATTCTCCCCTGCAACGGGCTGACCCCACATGGCCCTGTCTTGTTGCTGCCTGCAGCTTTCTGAGCTTCCTTCCCCACCTTGCACACGGAAAGTCCAAGCATCGCAGCTAGGCCAGCCGTCAGCACGCGGTGTTGTTCCCCCCCCTCTGCGTCTGCCGTTACCACTCCTCCTCTCGTGGCTACGAACAGAACCCTGTGAAGCCAATTCAGGTGCCCCAGCACTGTGGAGCCTTCCCTCCCGCACCAGGCAGGTTGAGACACCACTTCCTTTGGCTTCCAGGACGCTGTGCGCATCGCTGCCACGGCTTTTACACCGGCTGTTGGACACGACTTCTTGACTGCCTTCCCATTAAGCTTGGAGAACAAGCACAAGGTCTGGCCGTTTGACGTTCATCCCCAGCGCACGAGCACCCGACTGGCGTCAGATGAGAGACTCGCTAAACAAAGGGCCACGGGGGTGGCGGCAGAAGAGATGGCTTCACAACATGATTGTGGTTGATGTTTTGATCGGCCGGAACAGCAAGAAGGAACATGAGGAGTGAGAGGCACCGGGATTGGAGAGAGACCCCCCTGTAACAGACTCATCTGCGCGTCTCGGGGCCTCCATTGCCCTGCCCCACATCCATGAGGGCATCCGGGCAGGGCATCTTGTTCTCAGGCATGCCCCTTCCCACCTTGGTGGACTAGGAAGGGGTCCACAAACTGCTGGGGGAGGGCACGAGTCCAGCTATCTTCTCCTCTCTGCCCCAGACCCTGAGTGAGCAGCCTATTCATGTACGTCCCTCAGCGGCAGGCCCGGTTGTCTTTGCTTGGGCTTTGCCCTCACGGGAAGGATGGCGCACAGGGCTTGGCTGCCCACAGAGAGAAAGTGTGTGGCGTCAGAACGTGTGGGGTGGTGAGTCAGACGGCTGCTCTTTCTGGGCTAGGCTGGCCTGGGGGATGGGGGGGGCCTGGGGGGGCCCACTCTCCCTCTGAGAGATGACGCATTGTGCCAGCTATGGGGAAGTCAGGGGGTCCGGCGTGTGGGAGTGGACTGGGCAGAGATCGGTCCCAAGGCTCAAACCAGTGCAGGAGAAGCCCAGCCCCAACACCTGGAGACACGCTCTGCGCCCTGGAAAGACATTTGTTTCTTTCTTTTAAAGTTTTTTTTTTAAGCTCAAATGCATAAAGTGGGCATACCCATTACCCAGACTCTGAAGTCATCCGCTTTGGATCATGCTAGCTTCATTCTTCCTTTTTCTGTTTTTTTTGTTTTCCCCCTGAAGGATTTCAAAACATATTCCAGCCTTGACGCGCTTTCACTTCTACATTCTTCAGCATTCTTCAGAAAAACGATGAAAACTGCCTTCTGTCATCACCACGCTGTAGGCGACAGAATCAGGGATTCCACAGCCTTAGCAAGTTGCTTCACAACGTCCCTTTTGCATTGCTTGGTTGGTTTACGTGAGCCAGCATCCATGGAAGTTACGCAGTTGACATGGGGAGAAAGGTGCTCTTCCACAAGAAGAATTCCTCCTCCCTGCCATTTGGGAAGCCCCGTGTTCTGGATTTGTCTTGGGCTGCCATTACACGTTTTCTCTACCCTCTGCATTTCTTAGCCTACAAAGGAAGTTGGCTCAAACGGTGTCTTTTTATTTGGGTTCCGTGGTTGGAGGGCGAAGCACCTTCGTAGATGGCGATATGTGTCCCCCAGCGCCCCCCTCCATCCCCCGCAGGCACATTCTGTCTTGTTGGTTCAGGTGAGCGCATTTGACCGTCCAACGGGTTGATCCCTCCCTCCACGGTCAAGTTCTCTACCAGCTTTTCACCCTCTAGACGTCTCCCCTCGTGTCTGCCTCGTTCAATTTCAAAATCTTTCCACACTAAGACATCTTCAAGGAGCAGCGCTGAGCAGCAACGCCTTAACCACAGGAAAAACCGGTTGCAGCCGGTCCACTCCGGCGTCCTTCCGTGTGTCAGAGCAAAGTTGCACTCCAGGCAGCTTGCGGGGGCTCCTCGTTGGGAAGGAGACCCCCGGGCCTTCCTTCTGAGTTGCCTCTGCATGGGTTCGAATCTTCCACCTTTCCATTCGCAGCCAGCATGACAACTGCACCACACAAAGGGTTCCTCCCCACGGCACAGCAAGGGTCTACTAGTGAAGTCTTGGAGCGCAGGTTTGACTGTTGGTTGGAGCAGGGAGGGGAGCCAGAGACAGGAAGGCTTTGTGAGGAAGATGAAAGAAAGTTTGAGGTGGAGGCAGGCAGTAGAGATGGAAAAACCCCAGAACCGCCTTGCCTGGAACCTGAGGCTGGTTTGATGTTCAGGTATGCTAGGGTTGGGTTGGGTTGGGTTGAAGGCTATGCTTTGTTTATAGCTCAGGCTTTATGGGTAGGCAGACCCCAGCTTCTTGATCCCTGGGTGCCTCAACGCCAGACCCTGTTTTCCAAGTCCCAGAGGCTTCCTCTGTAAGCTGGAGATACGGATTCTGGCCTCACAGGCTGTTGGAGTTGTTGAGAGAAGGAACTGGTAAGAGTGTCTGGTAGAGCGAGAACAATCAGCGGGGAGGGTAAAGGGGGACCCTGCGGGTCACGCCTCTTTCCGGAACTAGGAAAGGGATGACCAGCCCAGTGAGTTCATTCCAGAGACAGCACGACAGACTCCCACACACACCCCTCCCGCTCCCCCAGAAACTTCCACTTCCTTGGCTCTGGCTGGGTGTGTCTGGTCTTCTGCTTCTTCCAGCCTAGATGCTCACCTCTCTGGACTTGGGTCACGTGCTTGGGTCTTGGCTGCAGTTTGTCCAAGCATCTCGCAATCTCTAATACAATCAGCAGGAAGCAGGCTTCCTACCTGCCAGCTGCAGATCTCGGCATGGCAGAACTTTGGGGATCCCCCACCCCTAGCTCGGTGGTGGTGGTGGTGGTGGTGGTGGTGGTGGTGTGTTCGAGTGGAGAGGGGGAAAGCAGTATTGGTATCTGACTCTTAAAGATTCTCCCGGCTGAGCCCTGGTGGCGTAGTGGTTGTGCGCGGGACTGCGGACCACTGGGTTGGAGGTTCAATTCCAGCTCCACGGAGCAAAGGCTGGGCCTCCTACTCCCACCACCTGAGGGCAGTGATGCCTAAAAAAAAAAAAAAAAAAAAAGATTCTCCCAGGGGCTGAGCCCCAGCAGCAGCATAAGTGGTTGAGTGCGGGACTGCAGCCCGCGGGCTTGGCGGTTCAAATCCAGGGGCGGCTCTCAGGAGCAGCACTGGGTAGTGCCCATGACCACCAGAGGCAGTGATGCCCCCCACCCCCGCCAAAAAAAGTCCAAATTAAAAGAAAAAAAATTCTCCTGATTAAAAAAAAAAGTTTCCCCTTGACTGGGAACGGAACAGATACGGGATGTAGGTCATGAGAATTGAGCTCCTGTGACAGGGAAGTGAATTGTCAGGGAGAACCACTATTCCTGTAGGGAATGGGGGATGGAAGTGGGATTATCTGGCGCAGCCTCTCCAGGCTGACAATTCCTGACTCTCTGTGACTCGGAGTCCTAGGGCCAGCAGCAGGGGCAGGGCCTGCAGCCCCAGCGTCTCATTCTTGCTCCTGTTCTAGCCTGCTCGTTCCTGCCCTGCCTTCCTCCACCCAACCCCCTGCTCCCAAATGGCCTTTCACTTGCTTTCCACTGCCGCTAAGGTGACCCAACCAGCCCAGGGCCTCAAGGCCAAATCCCGATCTATACCACTACCACAACCCCCTCCCCTCATGGCCCCTGCTGGTGGGTGATCCAATGGTCCCTTTAGTCTGATTCCTGGGGAGACACCACCCTCAGTTCTGACTTCAGGGACCCACAGTGCCAGACAGGCCTGAGTCCCCCAGGTCTTGCTCCGAGAGGAGACCCATGGCCCCACGCAGTGGGAGGCGGGAACCAGGCCCAGCCGACCGGCCTTCTAGGACGGCTTTGTCTTCTTTTCCACATCACCTGGGCTGCATCTTTGTCTTGTTGTGTTGACCTTCGTGCCATCTCTGTTTGCCCTCGCCAAGTTTACAGCCCCAAGAGGAAACCCTTGGACTGGGAAGGGGTGAGAGAGCGATGAGGAAATTCCCAACCTCAGTCTGGGGAACGCTCACCTCACCTAACACAGGCAGTCCAGACCCAGCCGGGGCCCAAGGGCAGGGGTGGGGTGGGCAGACTCTCCCAGGTTTTCTGCGGCAGGTCTCGGCCTGCCACGAAGTTAATTTGTTTTGAAGTTCAACCCTACAACTTTAAGCTCCTCACATCTCCAAGAGGTTTAGGCACCCTAATAGGGCCCAGTACAAGTTCTCGGGAAATTGCTTCCCATTTTCCAACCCTCGTTCAATCGGCCAACACGCAAGACACTGTCATCTCCCAGGTGGCGTCCAGAGCCCAGACTCCCTGGCTTTCCATATCTCCATGAGAATCTGTTGCCTTTGTGAGGAAGCCCCAGGAGGACTATGGCCTCAGAGAGGACACAAAGATGTCCCCAGAGCCCCCAAGGGAATGCTTGGAGGAGAGCACCAGCTTCCTGACTCTTGGTCTGGGCTCTTTGCGCCACTTCAAACATCAATCAGGCTTGCAACATGATGGGAAGGAAGCCTCAGGCCTCTGGCACTGGGGCAGGAGCCAACACACACAGATGTGGCACACACACAAGAAGCATGCCAGCACACACAGTGACACATGAACCAGGACCATGGGCTTCTTGGGCCGACATAGTCTTTCCCTTATCTCTGCAGACCAGACAGCATGGAGACCCTCCATCCTTCCCACCTGTTAGGGTGAGATAAAGCTCTGGCTTGCTGCCCACCTGGCACACCCAGTGCTCCTGGCCAGCTGTGGGGCGTGTACACTCTCAGGACGGGGCTCCACCCTGGCTTACAACCTGGGCCTTAAGGGATAAGCTTAGGAAAGCCGCTGCCTGCCATCACCACTGGCTTGTGGTGCCCAGCTCTGCCAGACCCTCCTGAAGGAGGATGAGCTGTCACCAAGAAGCCCCCTCCCCCTGCCAACCACCCACTGCACACGGACACCAAAGTCACATGTCTTTTCGAAAGACCTCTGCACATGTGCCCCAGGACGGGGCTGCAGGTTCACCCGCACCCCCTCCCTTTCACACCACATGCAACCCGCACGCTGGTGACCCGCATCTCTGCCAGTCCACAGGGACCTGTGTGCCCAGGAATCACCCTGCCTCCACGCACAGTCAGATGCAGGTGAACCGCTCAGGTCCTGGCCTGTCCGCACAGCACATGCACCCATACAGCAGAACCCATGGGTGCTACCTACTGCACACCCCGGCTCCTTCCTGCACAAGGAAGGGCTATGTGAGGATCAGGGAGAGTCACCTGGAAGTCTCAGGAGACCCGCTGAGGCAGCAGCAAGAAAAGCTGACAGCTGTGGCTTCAGGGCACCAGCATGCCTCCCGAGATCCCGCCCTGCCACCAGCCTGCAAAGTCTCCCAACCCTCTGCTCTGACAACCGCCACCCTGACTACCTGCAGCCAGGACTCCAGCCGGAAAGGATCCTCTCCGAACAAACAAATGCAGACAGACAGACACTGCCATGGAGGCGATGCCAATGCATTGCACCCCATAGGACAGGGTGGAATAGCCCCCTGCGACCTCCTCCCAGGAGTAAAAAGAGAGTGCATGTGCAGCTGAATTATGGCTCTGGCAAAGAATATGGGAAGTGCGACAGACTGCCAAAAGAACAAGCATCTGTCTTGGAAGCAGTACAGCCAGCATGCTCCTGAGAGACAAGGATATGGCTCGACTTCGTCTCATGTGCTTTGGACATACCTTCAGGAGAGACCAGTCCCTGGAGAAGAACCTCATGGACGGGAACTGAAAAAGAGGAAGACCAGAGTGGCAGGGAGAGAGTGGACACGTCCTGGCCCACCCCACTCCGAGGATGATATTCCCGCTCAGAGCAGCCAATGCACAGAGAGGGCCATAGGGCTGGCCCTGCCCGGAGACAATGTCCCTCCCTGACCCATAGGGCTACAGGGGACACGCTGGAGACACAGTGCAGGCAGAATACTAAGAGCGGGCAACAGAGCATCAAGAGGAGCCGAGCAAGGAAGTCCCCGGGGAATACCACAAATAAACTGGGGGGGGGGGGGGGGGGGGGGGGGGGGGGGGAGGTCAGGGGAGGGAAAACACACCTAAAGGTCAACTAACAGACCTGGAACTATTTTTTTTCCCAATAATTTTATTGGGAGCTCTTACATCTCTTACAACATTCAATACATCGTTTATATCAAACATATTTGTACATTTACTGTCATATTCATTTCCAAATATTTTCCACTTGAGCCCTTACCTGGAACTATGTAGGAGCTGTTTTTTTTCTTTTCTTTTCCGCCTTGCTGTTGTTTTCTTTTGTTGCTTTGTTTTGCTCTACCTTGTTGTGGTGCATATTATTATCTCTGCATGTCTATCTAGATAAGATAGGAGGAATAAACAACCTGGAGGAGAAAACAACAGGACCAGCAGGTGGGTGGGGGGACACGGGAAAGGGGCGGGCAAAGGAAGTGGGTGTTAACAACCCAGGGACAAGGGAACAAGTATCTATGTATACTACAGGTGTGTGCCTATCCGTCCTACAGCTGGACTGTCACTGTGTCCAAAGGCTACCCCAGATATTTGCTCTTACATGCTCTCAAATCCTGATGCTCCAGAACAGCGGTTCTCAACCTGTGGGTCGTGACCCGCTTTGGGAGTCGAAGGAACCTTTCACCGGGGTCGCCCGATTCCTAACAGTAGCAAAAAGACAGTGATGAAGTAGCAATGAAAATAGCTGTATGGTTGGGGGGTCCCCACCACATGAGGAACTATATGAAAGGGTCGACGGGGCGTGAGGATGGTGAAGAACCGCTGCTCTGTATGAAAGGGAGGGTAGCAGGGGAGCCCCATTCTCTCTGCTCACCTCCGTCTAAACCTCACCCCTCCTGACTATGCCCCTTCCATGGAAACCCTTCTTAAAGATGATTCACTTCTCTCTGTGCTCTGAGCTCCCAGCTCGCTGGCAAAGAGCCCTTTCTCTGCACCGACTGGCTCTGTCTTCCAACTGCCCTTTCCTATCTGGGTATGCCTGCTCAGAACCCACCCAGGCTCTCTCTCTAAGACTGGATGCTCCCTTGGGATCCAGGAAGGTCGCAAACACAGAGGAGCAGGAGAACTGAGTTGTCCAAATGAGTGGATTGTCCATCACCCAGAGGAAGCTGGTAGACGCTCACCTACCCGAACTCACCCCCTCCTTCTCTCCCACACCGTTAGCCATCAAGTCAAGTCCAAATATCCTCAAGCTCCTACTTTGGGCCAAGCATATCTGTAAATGTGCTGTCAGCTGGGTGCATGCGTCAGACTTAAGAAGCTTCCCTCGAAGTGTTGGCATCTTTCTGTTCTGAAAGTGTTATCGATGGTGGTGAAGAGGGTGGCCTCTGGAGCCAGACTGCCTGGCTTCAAATCCCAGTTCTGCTGCTTGCTGCGTATCCAACATGTCTGTGCCGGTTTCCTCATCCATAAAACGAAGATAGCATCATCGACCTCCTGAAGTTGTGACGATTGAATGAGTTAATGACATACGAGAAGTACTTAAGAGCGTATCTGGCTTGTCGTCAGTGCTGTTTAAGACTTTGCTGCTCAACTGAGATCTTAAAAGCTGGCAAGCAGCCGTCTAAGTTAACAGCGAAAAAACTCTTCCCATCTGGAACAAAGAAGAATAAAGAAAATCAGGATTCCAGGGAACCATTAGTCCAGATGACTAATAAGCTGAATTTCAAAAGGATTGATGAACCACAACCTCCACTAGCATAAGACCAGAAGTCAATGGTACGTGGCTACCACTGCTGACTGAACTGATAGAAATCACAAGAGAAGGTTCTGAACAGAGTGAGAGAAAAATATCAACCAAAATTCAATATGGTTAAAAAGACCAGATTTACTGGTTTGACAGTGTTGGTGGAATCCCAACACTCTGACCACTGGACACCCTTCAAACCGGGAACCTTTCAACCAAAGGGTAGACCTGGCCAATGAGGGGCCATGACATCTGAGAGGCAAGGACTTCTCAGAACACCCAATCATCCTCCAAGCCCCAAGGGGCAGGATTTGCCCAAATTCAGAAGGTAATCAGGACAGAAAGACGGGCAAATGGGAACAGGCAATCCAAGGAGGAAGTGGAGAGAGTGCTGGGATATTGGGGGGATTACAATTAAGGTCATGGAAACAAGATGCATAGAAATTGTTGAATGGGAAGTGAATTTGTTCCAAGAACAATCACATTAACATGCTGGAAAAAAAAAAAAACTTTCCACTAATATCCTAACTCCCTCTACTAATTCTCTCCCATATGCACTGTCCCTAATGACCTGGTCTTCACACTGCCAGCAACATAATCTCCAAAATTAAAATAGTAAATCTGATAGGATCACGCTCATCATTGAAATCCTTTCTCTGACTCCCCCTGGGCCTCAAGACGGTGTCCAGCTCCTTAGCCCTGGTCGCAGGGCCCTTCCTCTCTGTCCCCGTGCCCCACCCTCACCATTCTCATCTCTCCCTTTGCTCTGAACACCCAGCCTTCTTCAATCCTCACAGCCTAGAACCTTCTGTCCCACAGGGCAGTGACTGTAAATACTTCACATCAGACTTGCTGGGAAAACAAGTGCGTAGGTAGAGAGATACCTACAGGCATCCACAGACACGCAGATGAATGCGCAGATAGAGATTGGCTATTGTTGTTGTTAGGCGTGGTGCAGTCTGTTTTCAAGTCATAGGGACCTCATGTGACACAGGAGAAGTGCTTGTCACGGGGGTTTCTAGGTTGAACCCTTTGGGGAGCAAAGGGTCAGGTCTTTCTCAGCCACTGGGAGCCTGCCAGCCTTCAGATGCGCCACTGAGTGCTTCATCGATGATGATCAGCGTTCCTTAGACAGACTCGACAGCAAACGGGGGGTTTCAAATGCGCTGGATTTGAATAAATAGAGATAGATATGTGCGTGGACTTTAAACTTCGGTGAATGCTTCTGAATCTGCAACATATTTATCTCAGTGCTCATCAAGGAATTCATTCTTTCAATTTCACTTTCTTTTTCTTTTTTATTTTTTTAGACATCACGGCCCTGGTGGTGGGAGTAGGAGGCCCAGCCTTTGCTCCTGGGAGCCGGAATCGAACCTCCGTCCCAGTGGGTCGCAGTCCTGCGCACAACCACTACGCCACCAGGGCTCAGCCTCAATTTCACTTTCTAAGGATAATCCATTCGTGAGCTCTCTCTCTCTCTCTCTCTTCTGCCGGTTCCTCCCGCTCAGGCCCTGGCCCCTCCAGAGCTCCCGGACTCCAGGCTTTCTGGCCACACTGTGTGTGGGCCTGGCTGTGGAGTTCATGGCCGCTCAAGAGATAGATTGCAGGTTGCTGTTTGTGGGTGCTTTCCCTCTGGACCCCTACTCCACTGCCTTTTTGAGAGGCTGCAATGGAGCCGCAGGAAGGAAGTAGAGCTCAGTTTGGGGTGAAAAACGAGGATTTGCCTGTTGGAGGTAGTGAAGGATTTGGGGGGAAGGGAAGGGACAGCAGAGAGAGAGAGAGAGAGAGAGAGAGAGAGAGGAATCTTGAGTTCCTGGGCCATCCGAGGCCTGAGAGTTACGCCAGGGAAGCCACTCCCAGTATTGGACGGTGGGATACATATAGGGTTTGAGTTACAGGCATGCGGGCTGATGAAAGAAAAGGGAGGGAGGTTTCTTGTGCTGGGTTTGCAAGTTTCAGGTTGGGAGGTGACCTGGGAGCAAATCATCTCTTTTTTCAAACTTGTTTCCAGAAATGTTAGAGGGGGAGCTCTGTGCCTTGCCCGGGTAGAGGCTGTGCCCTACCCGGGGAGATCAGCTCTGTGAAATGCCAGAGGCAGGGGCTCCAAAATTCAGCAAGTTGTTCATCTCCTTCTTGTGAGGCTGATGCAAAGGGGTGCAAGGGGCTGCCTGGTCCAGGGAGTTGCCCCATTCGGGGGGCTACCTGATTTGACCCTGGCCCATACATCCCAAACTCTTAATAATAGTGAAAATGGTCATCGCGAGGATTGAGTTGGGAAGTTTGGGGTCCAAGCAGTCCAGCAGCAGACTATAGGAGTGAGGCAAGAGCTCGTTGAGGATCAAGTTGGAGATGTTTCTTGTTTGTTCCTGCAAAAACTTAAACACATGAGGAGTTAAAAGTAATAGTACACAAATCATTATTAGAGACTTGATGAGAAGCATAATCCAGGACATGACAGAATTTTGATACCACAAGGAGGGGCTGGTGGTGCCCCACCAACTTTTTATCTACTTTTAGCAAATTAAGGGCTCAGTAATTTTTTTGGGGGGGGCATCACTGCCCTCAGGTGGTGGGAGTAGGAGGTCCAGCCTTTGCTCCATGGAGCTGGAATCGAACCTCCATCCCAGTGGGCCGCAGTCCCGCGCACAACCCCTGCGCCACCAGGGCTCAGCCCAAAGGGCTCAGTAATTTTATAGGGTGACTTGTGCTAAGGATATTATCTGTTTTTTAAGGGAAACGAGAGTTAAAAGTAGAATTTATAGAAAATTGTATTTTGGGGCTGAGTCCCTCTGGCATAGTGGTTGAGTGCGGGACTGCGTCCCACAGGGTTGGAGGTTCATATCCAGAAGCAGCTCTCCAGGAGCAAGGCTGGGCCTCCTACTTCCACCAAGAGGCAGTAATGCCCACAAAAAAAGAAAAAGAAAATTATACTTTGTAAAAGACTGAACTTGAATACTAGTTTGTCCTATTGGTTTTTAGTCAAAGCAGCTGCAGTGAAAAAGAAAGTAAAACTGAATCCCATTAGCACAGGTGGAAATGTTGCATGCTGTGATTGAGGGCTAGCTGAGTGAGTGAGTGCGTTCCACAACCATTTAAATTTTGTCTGTGTATGGTGAACTGTGGAGCTATAGTAAAGTGACCAGAAGTCCTGCTTTTGATGGAACAGTCCTGATTTCAAACAATTTTTCCCACATTTTGCGGTGTTTTTAAAAAGCCCCGATTTTTGGAAAGAATCCACGACAAGCTAGGGAATGGCAGGAAAATGGGAAGGGAATATATCCCCTACACACACACACACACACACACACACACACACACACACACACACCCATCAATGGTGTCCCACTTTACCGATGTTAAAATCTGGTCACTTTAAACTCTAGTAACTTAAAGGCAATGGAACTAGCTAAATGTGTTGAGACATTTTGTTCATGTTCTGTTGCATTAAAAGAAAGCTTGGGGGGCTGTTAAGGGAGGTGTTTACATTTTGAATACGTTTACAAAAAAGTGGTTTACCTTGTTGGTGAGTAGGTGACGTATAAACAAAGAGAAGTTAGTATTGTCTTGGTAACCTGAATAAAAAGTGGCGTGCCAGCAAGTGGGACCGGGCACTTATTAACACTGTTTCTTGCAGGTAGTAAGTTTAAAAGGACTGCTGGTAGCAGTGGATGTTGGAGTGAGGCACAAAAGAAGCAAGAGAAATTATGTTTCCTGAGACAATGAGTACAAGGGTTACTTTCTGAATGAGTTTTGCCCACTTAAAAGGACGATTGCATTTTTTTTTAAAATTGACCTGTTTAAAAAAAATTGGCCGGCTAAATTATTTATTGGCAACTTCACGTGGTGGTTTATGTAAATGACTGGGCTAGAGTTGCGAGGAAAGGGCATCAACCACCTATTGGAGTCTGAGAGGTCTAAGAGAAATAGGTGAGGTGTAGGAAAAGTGCAGGCTGATGGAGGGGCCGGTTGTGGTGATGACTTTGGCTTGGTTTTTATAATGACCTGTTTTCTGTTCGCGGGTTTTGTTTAGGGATTGTTTCCTGAACTGTGAATTGCCACACGTATGTCTTTGAGACTTGAGAGGGGTTGGGTGTAACAGAATTGAGTAAGAAGTTAAGTAGACAAAGTTGTAGGGTCTACCATCTGAGTGGAGTAATGGTTTTGGTGTGGGTTAGAGATTAATTTTACTCATGTCAGATGATATCGATTGGGGTCTCTGAGAACTTTGTTGTGGGAGTCGTCAGAACTATGATGTGCGATTTTTTTACTTGGGCGTCAGAGGTTGGGGGTGGAGATTTTGTAGCAGAACAGTCTCCTGGGTTGATTACAGGCAGGTTAGGTTTTGCAGGAGCAGGGGCAGGTAGGCATCTGTCTGTGTATTCTCAGAGAGAAAATTTTAAGAGAGAGAGAGAGGAAAACTAGTTTGCCAGTAGTGGTGGTGCGTCGGGTATGGTGTGGTTGATTAAATTAGGTTTGCTACACATCACCTTGAAGGGGCTTAGGAAAGAGGGAGCGTGAGGAGTCGTGTACATTGGAGTAAGGTCGTGGGAGCAGGTTTACTTACGACTGGCATAGTTTGAGAGTTAATTTAGACAGGTGACTTTTTATAATTTCATTAAAAAAAATTTTTTTTTGTGGGTATCACTGCCTCTGGTGGTCGTGGGCACTAACCAGCCGCCGCTGGATTTGAACCACCAAGCCAGAGGGCTGTAGTTCCGCACTCAACCACTTACACCACCGGGGCTCAGCCCTTTTTTTTTTTTTAATAGAGGCATGAGACCAGTACAGGTGATGTAAGCGTCACTTAGTGTTTAGTGCAAATGACACCGGTGTGATTTGAGACTCAAAGCATCGGTTGTAGAAGCTGAACAAGAGCACGGGGCCCCATATGCTGGGAATGATGGACTTAATGGGCGAGATTTTTGGCTTGGATGGTGGGAGAGCTATTTACTTACTGTTTATGATGGGGACACTTTAGTTGTTAGGGATTTTTTAGCTAAGTGGAGTACGCGAGTGAGAGCAATGAGTTCTGCTTTCTGAGAAGTGGGTTCATCTGGGAAACATGCAGCTTCCTAGACCTGATCAAGTGAAGCTACAGTACAGGCGGCTCGTCGCTGTCCCTGGGTGTTTTTTGACAGAACTATTGCTAACAATGAAAATTAGATCTGGATTGGGATTGGGCTGATTTTAAAATCAAGGTTGAGGTCGTGCTAGCTCCTTAATCACCTGTGGGCAGGAATGACTGTCACTGGGAGTTGAGATGGGAAAGTTGGGGGTTTCAGGGAGGGAGAGCGGTACAAACATATGTTAGGGTTTTTAATAAGCGTAAGGTGGATTTTTCAGGCGGCTGGGAGACAGTAAAGACAAGTTGGTGTGAGGGAAAGGTTCTGCAGTTTGTGGGTCGTTAACATCTGACAAACTGGGTTAAGGCAAATGAAGAAAAAGGCGTCATTAAAAGTTTGGAGGGGGTGACTGTTAATTTTTCTATCTGAAGACAAAGGAGGGGTTTTTGAAGGCTTAACGTCTATACCCACAACCGAGACCAGGGAAGGAGAAGTGGGGCCTGAGAAAGAGAAGACAGACCTCTCACACCCACCAAAAAGGAAGCTGGTTTACGTCCCGCCTTGACCGCTACCCTGCATTTGGCATGGAGGAAGGGTGTCACTGGATGTGTCTTCAGTTGTTGTTGTCATCGGTGGCCAGACCAAGCAATGTTAATAGCGGTGGCAGTTCAAGGTTTGGAGGGGCTTACCTTCTGTGGCTAGGCGCTGAGGGGTAGTCACTTCTTCCGTGGCTTTGCTGACCTCATGATTGGCAAGGTTTCCTGAAGTAGGGTCCTGGTGGTGGGTGGTCAGAGTCTCTGTTGAAGCTGCAGCTTCCTGAAGTCTTCTGACCCCTCCCCACAGCTGGCCCCAGGGTGACACGCAAGCCTTGGGCTTGCAACCTAATTTCGAGCGGACTTGGAATTTACAGGCATTGAAAATTTTGAATGCCATATTCACCAGGTCACCGATGGAGGTTTGAGGGCCATCCTCTTTAAAGTTGTTTTTTAAAAAAATATTGATAGCTGACTGAGTTGTAAAGTGAGTGGCTAAGACAGTGGCTTCTGCCAGAGTGACAAGGGTTAATTTAGTAAACTGGTTTAAGGCTTAAGTTAGGCCTGAAAGAAAAGTCCAGGACTCTTATCTGGCTGCTGAGTAATTTTTTGCAGCTTGTCAAAATTAGCTGATTTATGAGAGATGACTTGTAAGCCTGAGTAAGGTTTTGAAATTCCTTAATAAAAGTGGTAGAGTTCTGCGAGAAAATACCCAGTGGCTTCTCACAAAGGTGGTAACTGAGGGGCTTGGGAGGCTGTGGGTGTTGCCTTAGAGGAGGTTGAATAGGGAGGGAACGGGAAGAGGGGGAGAGACTCCAGGGAGCCCAAGGATGAGGATGGGTTTGGCTCTGGGAGGAGGCAGGGATCAGAGGCCTTGGGAGTTAAGGGGGTAACTGAGAGGGAGATGGTACCCAAATTATGGCAGAGGCTGAGAAGAGGCCTGGATAGTCTATGGATTGAGGGAACCAGACGGTTTGGAGTTGGGGAAGTTTCGGAGGAGCCTAAGCTGGCCTTGGGCCTACAGGAGACACAGGTGGAGTGCGTGGGGCAGGGGGGAGATGGGCAGGAGATGGTGGGAGATGAGGCAGGAGGGAGAGACAGCGCTCCCTGGGAGTCAGAGAGGGAGGTTGTTTTGTGGGGCAGAGGGAAATAAGGGGAGTTTGGAAGAGGAGTTCAGAAGAGGCCGCTGCAAGTGGATCATGCAAGGAGGATGGGGCTGGGCAACAAGGAGGCACACAGAGAAGGATGAGGAGGACAGAGAAGAAAAGAACCTGAACGCACAAAACCTCAGATCATCTTTAGGTTTGGTGACATAAATTGTTAAGGTTGCAGACAATGACTGGTCAGTGCAACTCATTGTCCAATTGGTATTGAAGCCACACTTGGTTACAGAAGACGACCTGGAGCGTAGGGCGAACGTCTGGGGCCAGGCATGGCTCAGTCAGAGTTAGGTGCTCAGTGGGAGAGCCCGGACTCCCCAGAACAGGAGGGTAGAGAGTGAGCTTCCCATGGAGTCTTAAACTGCAGAGGGTACGGCCTGAAGAGAAGGACATCTCCTGGTCCCCGTCTGCACCCGTCAGTCAGGAGGTGGCCCAGTAACGCTGAGAGGAGTCCCAGTCAGAGTTAGGGGCCCAGTGGGAGAGTCCTGGACTCCCCAAATAGAAGGGTTCCCCAACGTGGGCCCATGGCTTCAGCCGGTAGACAAGGAACCCCAATGAATAACAGTAAAAGGCACCCAGGAAGCTCAGGGGAAGGGACCTGGTTTTGTGGACTGCGAATCGAGGGCAGTCAGAGGTCTTTGTTCAGAGTGAGAAAAGGAGGGAAGTAAGTCTGAGAGCAGCTCCCGCAGAGATGTGGACCTGAAGTACACGGGTTGCCCGGCTCAATGCCAAGAGAGCTGTTAGCTTGTGGCAGAAATCCCAGAACACAAACACAGAGACTAAGGGCTGGGGGAGGAAGATACTCAGGGGTGGATATGGTGGATGGCAGCTGAGAGGTCCTAGTTGGAGGAAAGGAGGGGGTGGAGGTGGGCGGGGGCACATCAAGATATCTCTTATCCCACCTGGGTTTCACGCACCAAGATGAGAGGTTGAGATGGAAGCCACAGGAAGGAGACAGAGCTCAGTTTGGGATAAAAAGCAAGGATATGCTTACTGGAGGTAGCGGAGGACTTTTGAGAAGGGAAGAGACAGCAGAGAGAGAGACAGGAGCATCTTGAGCTCCTGGGCTGTCCGAGACCTGAGAGCTGGACCAGGGAAGCCACTTCCAGTATTGGGGTGGAGGGATACATGTAGGGTTTGAGTTACAGCCAAACGGGCTGATGAAAGAAAAAGGAAGTTTCTTGTGCTGCGTTTGCAAGTTTTGAGTTGGGAGATCACCTGTGAGCAAGTCATCTCTTTTTTCAAATTTGTTTCCTGGAATGTTAGAGAGAGTTCCGTGCCTTGCCCAGGTAGAGGCTGTGCCCTACCCTGGGCGATAAGCTCTGTGAGATGCCAGAGGCAGGGGCTACAAAGTTCATCTCCTTGTGAGGTTGGGGCAAAGGGGTGCAAGGGACTGCCTGTTCTAGAAGGCTGCCTGATTTGACCCTGGCCCATACGCTTTTGCCTTTGGAGAAATATCCTGTAAACAGGTGAGCAAAAAGCAATTCACTATGACTTAGTGAATGCACGCAGTGGCATCACCTGGGAAAGTTCTCTGTGTTCAGAGTGAATTTTTTTTTTTTGTAAAAGCAGTTTTCTTTGAACATTGGTTTTTGTGATGGCTAACTTAAAAGAAGTTTTCTAATTTCAAAAAAGGTGTGATAGAGGTGCCAATGTTTTTGAGAAGGACAATTTGTCCTTCCCTACTTTATCCACCAAAATATGTGACATTGCTTTCTCAGAACCTCTAAGAAGATTAGAATTTCCATGGAATATTTGATATCTTTAAATTTCATACTAAAATCTTGACAACAGCACTTTTTCAAATATCTCATGTGATCCTTGTGGCAGTCATGTGCTTATGTTAATTTTATGATTGAAATGTAGGGGTGGGGCTGAGCCCCGGTGGCGTAGTGGTTGTTTGCGGGACTGCGGCCCACTGGGATGGAGGTTCGATTCCAGCTCCACAGGCGCAAAGGCTGGGCCTTCTACTCCCACCACCTGAGGGCAGTGATGCCCCCCCAAAAAAAGAAAGAAATGTAGGGGTGGAGTCTAACCTGTTAATCTGAAGATAGCCATTGAGAGGCCAATGAGGCCTCTATGTGGGCATGGCTTTCTCCTGACACTTCTTGCAATATTTCCCTCCTGTAGTTGAGAAGCTATCTTCCCCAGTTGTTAGGAGTTAGTCTCAGAGATGATTAATCATGGACTCAGAGATGATTAATCATGGACAAGACAAGATGGCAGCATCCGAGAAGCTGGAGGAGCCAGCGGAGAGACGATACGGCTTTGCCCTGATAGAGCCAGACCTCTGAAGCTGGGCGGCCACATGGAGACCCCTGCCAGCAATGAGTTGCTTCCACCACCATGGGATGCTGTTGACAGACCCTGAACCCTAGAAGTGAGGAGCCATGTGGAGACCCCTACCAGCGCCAGGAATTCTGCACCCACTGACCTGTGACTTCGTGAGTCAGAAGGAGACTTTATAGACTGATTTCGGGCATATGGGTTAATATTGGACTTATGACTTTGAACTGGACTGGGCTGGGATGTTTTCTCAATGTCCTGTTCCTCTTGTATATAAACCTTTTCCATATATCCTTTTTCTTTTTGGGTTTTTTTTTTGTTTGTTTGGGGTTTTTTTTGTTTGTTTGTTTGTTTGGGGGTTGTTGTTTTTTTAGGCATCACTGCCCTCAGGTGGTAGGAGTAGGAGACCCAGCCTTTGCTCCGTGGAGCTGGAATTGAACCTCCATCCCAGTGGGCCGCAGTCCCGCGCACAACCACTATGCCACCAGGGCTCAGCCCCAATTGCCTAGTTTTATAGGTCGGAGACCAAGGTAAGTGAATAGAATATTTTATTTTTTTTATTTTTTTTTTTTTAATTTTAATTTTAGGCATCACTGCCCTCAGGTGGTGGGAGTAGGAGTCCCAGCCTTTGCTCCTGGGAGCCGGAATCGAACCTCCATCCCAGTGGGCCGCAGTCCCGCGCACAACCACTACGCCACCGGGGCTCAGCCCTGAATAGAATATTTTAAAGTAAACTTATAACTATACCCCATGTACTCATACTTATAGATAGATTTATTATATATTTTACTGGTATGAAACCATAAACTAGCATGCCTAATAGCATAGGTAATATTAATTACACAATGCCCTTTATAATACTTTTTTCCTTTGTAAATTTTATAGAGTCCCTGCACCCGCCCTTCGCACCGATGCAGCCACTGCCTAGGGTCTGAGTGTGACTATCTTTATAATAAGCACTCATTTCTTGGGGGGAGAAATTTATAGGCAAATCTTTTAGTTTATTTTTACCAATCCTTGTACAAGGGAACTTCAAACAGTTCATGGGAAAATGGAATTAAAAAATAAAAATCTTAAATATAAATTTCATTTCTCAACACAAGTTCCACCAAAGGTCAAGACACTTTTGCCAGTAATGAACAATGTAGTTCATCTCTAAAGAACTAATGGCCTGGTAATTTAATCATGATAATGCAGTCTTTTTACTTTTTTTTTACTTAAAAGATTATTTTATTGGGAACTCTTTCAACTCTTGTTACATTCCATACATCAATTGTATCAGGCATGTCTGTGTATATGTTGCCCTCATTCTTTTCTAGACATTTACTTTCTACTGAACCCTTGGTAACAGCTCCTTTATCCCCACGCCCCATACCCCTTTGATAGATTATAAATTATCATTTTCATGACTTACACTGGTCGCTGTCTCCCTTCCCCCATGTTTTCTGTTGTTCTTCCCCCTGAAGTGGGGTGTATGGTTATGTGTCAATCATTGCAGTCAGTTTCCCCTCTCTCCCTTCCTCTCCCCCCTTCTCCCCCTACCCTTCTGGTATCATTATTTCCACTCCTGCTTCTGGATTCCATGTGTCCTGAGCCACCATCTCTTATCTATTTCAGGGCACATGCTCCAGTCTAGTCTGAATTGAGAGGCAGCACTGGGGTCACGAGAGTGGCCGGGGGTGGGATGGGGTGAGGAAGCCTCAAGGAACCAAAGGAATATTGTATGTTTGATCAATGCATTACTGCACCCTGGTTGACTCATCTCTTCCTTGAGACCCCTCTGTACGGGGATTGTTCCATTACCTACAGATGGGCTTTGGGTCTCGGCTCCATCCCCCCTCATTCTCAACAATATGCTTTTGTTTGTTAAGTGTTTTCTGATGCCTATTATCTGGTTCTGATGGCGCCTCATGATGGCGCCAACAGTGTGTGGGCTTATTGCTTCTCTGCTGAATGACTGCTTGCTTAATTTCAAGCCTATAAGACTCCAGACACTATATCTCTTTATTAAAGTCATTCTATTGGGGGTTCAATACATACATCTATTGTATGCAAACCACATTTGTACATTTGTTGCCAGTATCATTCTCGAAGCATTCTCCTACTTAAGCTTTTGGTATTTCCCCTCATATTTTCCCTCCCCACCCCTCATGAACCCTTGATAATTTTTTATGTTTTTGTTTTTTTTGGGGGGGGGCATCACTGCCCTCTGGTGGTGAGAATAGAAGACCCAGCCTTTGCTCCTGTGGAGCTGGAATTGAGCCTCCATCCCAGTGGGCCGCAGTCCCGCAAACAACCACTACGTCACTGGGGCTCAGCCCGATAATTTATAGATTACCATTATTTTGTCACACTGTACACTTTCCGATGTGTCCCTTCACCCACTTCCCTGTTGTCCATACCTATATGTAGATCCCTACAATTGGTTCTCCCTTTCTACTGCACCTTCCCTTTGCTATATCTTTTTATAGCCGGGCACCATCTGCCTTCTTCATCTCATTTGCTCATGCACCTATTTTGTCTTCAGTGATTGTGTCAGGAGGGCGAAAATCTCAGAATGTTGATTGGTCAGAACACAGTGTGCTTGTAGTGAGGGAGGGTACGTTTTTTGACTGAAGAAAAATGGATGTCTTATAAAGATTTTTTTTTAAGATTAGGCAGGGAAAAGAAACCCGAAGGAGTTAAATAAAGACTGTAATGTAGATGCCTAAGGATTTCCAATAAAACTCTGTTTGATAAGAGGAATGAGAACAAGCATTTTTGTGGTGAACCACTCTCTGTTGATGTTCTCCAGAGTGTTTTTCTGGTAAATCTTTGACTACTTTTCTGAAAACACACTCATAATATGCGGATGTTGATGAGTTTGGCCCTCCAGAAAGTCAACAAGCAAAAGCCCATGAGTATACCCAGAAGGTTGTTGCCCTGAACTTTGCTCTTGGCTGGTTTGTTTTTGCTTTGATTAGACCACTTGTACTTCTTGGTAGGCATTGCTGTGTCTTCAGGGTCATACTGATAAAGCCATATTTCATCTCCTTTTACAATTTTTCTTTTTTTTTTTTTGTAGCATCACTGCCCTGGTGGGAGTAGGAAGCCCTTCCTTGCTCCTGGAAAGCTGCTGCTGGATTTGAACCATCAACCCTGTGGGCTGAGGTCCCGCAACCACAACCACTACGCCACCAGGGTTCAGCCTCTCTTTTTTAAAAATGATTTTATTGGGAGTTCTTACAGCTCTTATCACTATCCATCCATTCACCCATTGTGTCAAGCACCTTTGTACATATGCTGCCACCATCATTTTCAAAACATCTTCTTTCTTTCTTTTTTTTAGGGGGGGGGGGGGCATCACTGCTCTCCGGTGGTGGGAGTAGGAGGCCCAGCCCCACTGCTGGAATTGAACCTCCGTCCCAGTGGGCCGCAGTCCCGCGCACACCCACTACGCCACCGGGGCTCAGCCCACTCTACCCTCTTTTGCAGCTGATCTGAGCAAGACCGTTTGGGCACCCATCATAATAGCAGAAATTTTGCTCAACTTTAATATTTGAGTCAGAATTGTGTAAGCGAAACCCATTGAGATGGCTGCAGTGTTGGCTGCTGGTTCTGCTGGTAATTGTGGGCGCTCTTCAGTTATGGCAGGAATGAGATTGCTTCCTCACAGACTGATGTCAACAGTCTGCAAGTGCCGACTTTGCCAAGGCCTCAACTTCAACAGCTACCTTGTCTCTTCTTCAAATGAGTGAACCATTTGTAAGCTGCTGCTTCCTTTGGCACATTGTTCTCACAAACTTTGTTTTTAAGGTCATTTTTGGGGGGTGGGGGACTCTTACAACTCTTGTTACAGTGCAGACATCCGTGTGTCCGACGGATCAGTACATGTTTTGCCATCATTCTTTTGTAGACATTTACCTTGTATTGAACACTTGGAATCAACTCCCCTTTCCCCCTACCCCCCCTCATGGTCCCTTGATAGATTATAGATCATCATTGTTTTCTCTTTCTTTAAATCATTTTATTGGGGCTCATACAACTCTTATCACCATCCATGCATACATCCATTGTATGCAAAGCACATTTGTACATTTGTTGCCATCATCATTTTAAAACATTTTCTTTCTACTTAAGCCCTTGGTTTTAGCTCCTCCTTTCTCCCCTCCCTCCCTGCTTCCCCCTACCTCATGAGCCCTTGATACTTTATAAATTATTATTATTTTGTCATATTGTACACTGACATCTCCCTTCACCCACTTCCTTACTGTCTGTACTCCAGGGAGGAAGTTATATGTAGATGCTTTTAATAAGTTCCCCCTTTCTACCCCACCTTCCCAGTATCAGCACTCTCACCACTGGTCCTGAAGGGGTCATCTGTCCTGGATTCCCTGTCATTGTTTTCTTTTTCTTTTTTTTTTTTGTGGGCATCACTGCACTCGGTGGTGGGAGTAGGAGGCCCAGCCCCACTGCTGGAATTGAACCTTGGTCCCAGTGGGCTGCAGTCCCGCGCACAACCACTACGCTACCGGGGCTCAGCCCCCTGTCATTGTTTTCATAACAAACTTTTAATAAGACATAAATGATTTCCCCATACTCCCATCCAAATTTTCCCATAAATCTGATCTTTGTTCTTGTGTCCATTTCCACATGCTTTGGGTTGCTTTGATAGGGTCTTTTTTCTTTTATTTTTCTTTTATTTATTTTTTTTTTTAGGGCATCACTGCCCAGGTGGTGGGAGTAGGAGGCCCAGCCTTTGCCCCTGTGGAGCTGGAATTGAACCTTCCTCCCAGTGGGCCGCAGTCCCGCGCACAACCACTACACCACCGGGGCTCAGCCTGATAGGGTCTTTTTTCAAATGATGTCTTAGCCTACAAGTTCCCAAATGTATTTGAGCTACTGTCCCCTTTTTGGAAGAAAAAACTACTCAGTGATCCACTGGCACTTAACACCCTTTGGATCTGTACCCCTTGTCCAGGATAAAGGGTAGTGGTCTCCTCTCTCAGCCTCCCTGGGTCACTCCAGTCCCTCTCCCCTGGGGGCAGTATCACCCACTCTGTGAAACACTGTCTTATCCCTTTTAGTGTGTCAAACTAGATCCTGTTTGATCATGTTATGACAAATTACTTTGAATTTACCTGGGTGCACAAGAATTGAAATGCACGAATAGTTTTTTCATAATATCCATTTTCCATGAACTTTTTGAAGACCCCTCATATCTGTAGGCAATCTATGATTGCAGTTTAATTATGACTTGACCAAATCAGATGCCTGATGCCTCGCTGACTAAGCAAATAAGTCATTCATATCGTTGATTAATAAGTGGAGTTCCAACATTTGTATTAAAGGGCACAAACTAGCACTTTGTGGGATTCAGTTCCTTGATTTGAAATAGGGTCATGCAAATTGGATGCATAAGCTAATGTGGTGAAGAGAGCTGATGGTGTCTGGCTATTAAAAGATATGGCCTGTGAGGTCATAAAGGCATGACGTTAAACAAGCAGCCATCTAGCAGGGAAGCAACAAAGCCCACCTGGAAGAAACACACCCACCCCTGTGATTGGAAGGTGTCGATGGGATCAGGGATCAGGCACCAGAAGACCCCAAAGAAACAGCCATTTTGATGTGAACGAGGAGGATCGGAATGGAGATCCAAAGCCTACCCATAGACAACTGGGCATCACCTCACAGAAGGGTCACAAGGAAGGGAAGGGCAAGCCAGGGTGTAATACAGCACCATATACACTGGTACAGATAAGAGCTCTGGACACCCAGAATACAGGACAGATAAACTCCTCAGAGCGATAATGAGAGTAGTGAGAAGGGGGAGAAAGGAGGAACTGATTGCAATGATCAACATACAATCCCACCCCCAATCCAGGGAGATGAACAAGAAAAATGTGGGTGAAGGGAGACAGCAGATGGTGTAAAATATGAAAATAAAAATAATTTATAAATGATCAAGGGTTCATGAAGGTGGAGGGGTGGGGAGGAGGAGCTGATACCAAGGGCTCAAGCAGAAAGAAAATGTTTCGGAAATGAGAATGGCAACATACGTGCAAATGTGCATGGCACAATTGAAGTAGGAATTGTTATGAGAACTTTAAGAGCCTCCAATAAAATGATTTATTAAAATTAAATATATACATATGGTCATGGTTCTGCGGGACTTCTCAGTTAATGGGCCTAATAATGTGTTTTGTGTGTCTGTTGTACCTCCTCGCTTGCAGCCTCGAGCAGAGACTGTTAAGAGCTTCCAAACAGTGATCTAAGACTCACTTGGTCTATTCACTGAGAACAAGAGATGAGCAAGGAGAGTCAGCCAGGGAGAAGATGAAATGTGTGGAGAATTACTTCTTATGCCATGAGATCAGAAGAACTGGGTGGTGCCCAACTACCATTTCTGAACTTTTTTTTTTTTTTCATTTCTGAACATTTTGGCCAAAGGTTTTATAGAAGAACACTGATCACATGAGGGGAAATGCAGAAGTTTTCAAATTCTGGAGCCACGGAGGCTGGATGAAAACCCCCCCTCCCCCGAAAACTATTGCCCGAAGATTATGTATAATCCTTAAACCAGAACTATACTATGAAGGATTCTTAAAACCAAAAAGTTAGCTTAAAACAAATAAACAATTTCTGTTGCCTTGAGCATTATCTCTGTGTCACGATGATTAAGTTCTGCCTTGGTATCAGGAAAGCAGTGGTAGAGAAGATTTGAAAGAGAGCTTATTGATGGACACACCGAAGTCTGAATTTCACTTTATTTCACATATCACAACATATCATGTCTCTTGTTTGTGGGTTGCTTTTTACATTAACAGTTAAAAATCATTTTTAAAATATGATCAGTTGACAAGCTGAATTTGTCCCTCAGGCCATATTTTGCTAGCCTCTGGCCCAGACAGACAGCAAAATAAACTCAACTTGTGTTTGTCGATTCCAGCAATGTGATGCCAAACTATCCACATGATGTCACTGAACACGCTTTTGAGGAGAGATGATTAAATACCCCATCACTAGCAGAGGTCTACCACTGGACAGATACAATAGATGTAAATAGCTTCAAAATCACTCTGACCCACCTCACTGCCAGGGGGTCGATTCTGACTCAGCTAACTGCCCCCGTACGTCCCCCAGGCTGTAACTAGACCTTTACCAGGACAGAAAGCTGCGTCTTTCTCCTGCTGAATGGCTGGTACTTTTGAACTTTGGATCGGCAGGCAGCAGCCCAGCACGTAATTCACTATTTGACCCACGCTCCTTAAAATAGCTTCAAGAATGGGCTGAGCCCCGGTGGTGTAGTGGTTGTGTGCGGGACTGCGGCCCACTGGGATGGAGGTTCAATTCCCGCTCACGGGAGCAAAGGCTGGGCCTCCTACTCCCACCACCAGGGCAGTGATGCCTAAAAAAAAAAAAAAAAAAAAAATAGCTTCAAGAACTCAGAAAAAATCAAGATGACCAGAGGGGTAGAACCTGCAGACACATCAGCTGGGGGATCCCATCTAGCCTGCTGCACCCAACGTCTGGGACAGCACCAGACAGCAAGGACCTGGCCCTCACGCCAAAGGTTCCTCCATGATAGCAGGTGTCTGCTCTGGGAGGCGGGACTGAGGCCCCCTGGGGAGGAATGCTGCCACAGCGCCCCAGTCGCCAGGATGGCTTTGTCCATCGAACCAGAGCTCAATCCTGCCAATTAAAAACAAGCACAAACAATAGTAAAGTGCAGTCCTAATTAGAAAGTGACGCGTTGGAATTATGATCTTTGCTTTTAATAGAATGCATTTAATTACATGCTTAGCGAGTTTAATTTTTAATGATGGCTGGGTTTCACAAGCAGTTTGCAGAATTCCTGAAAAATTAATGACAGGCTGTCAGTCAGCTTGTTGGTGCCCGCTCCCGTCCCACCCCCCCACCCCTGCCATGGCTATCACCCCACCCCCACCCGCCCGCACACAGACACAGACACACACATCTCTCCTTGGCAAACACCAACTTGCCCCTCAAGACTCAGTGTCCAAATGACCTACTCTTGTCCTCCCCAGGCAAGATAGGACCCCTTCTCTGCGCTTACATGGCTGGTAAAAAGCTAAGCTACCTCACTGCCTTTATTTTTTTATTATTAATCATTTTATTGGGGGGCGCTCTGACACATCTTATAACAATCCATCATTCAATCGTATTACGCACACTGGTACATATGTTGCCATCAACACTCCCTTGCTTTCTGGTTGCTTTTCCTTATGGAGAAAGAGCCTCAGAGCCCAACCAACCCACCAGGCGAGCTCCAAGAAATACTCCCAACTCACTGTCTTCAGGTCCATGCCCATCCCGAATGACCCTTTCGGACCGGGTGGAACGAACGGCCTCCATGCGCTTCTGACACTCTCTTGATGGAGTCCAAAGGCCTGTCTTTCTCCCAAGGAGTGGCTGGTGACCCTGCCACCAGCAGCCCATGTGTAACCACTACTCCACCGAGCCTTAGAAAACGCCTGCAGTTGTTGTTCAATGTCAACTCGATTTTGGAGTTCTGCTCCTAATGGGCCCTGGGGACCGGAGAACTTCCCCCCAGAGAGTTGTCAAGACTGTAAGCTTTTTTTTTTTGGGGGGGGGGAGCATCACTGCCCTCTGGTGGTGGGAGTAGGAGGCCCAGCCTTTGCTCCTGTGGAGCTGGAATTGAACCTCTATCCCAGTGGGCCGCAGTCCCGCGCACAACCACTACGCCACCGAGGCTCAGCCCCGAGACTGTAAGCTTCCTGGGAGCAGATGGCCAGATCTTTCTCCGACAGAGTTGTTGCTGGGTGAGTCTGAACTGGCAGCCTTTCAGTTAGCAGCTAAGAACTCCACCGTGGTGCCCCCGGGGCTCTTTCCTGGCAAAGAGAATGCATCTGTCGATGGGTGCCACTCGGAGAGAGGCAGGACTAGAGAAGGTTTCTGACGAGAGGGCTTCATCAGCTTGTCTGAGGAGGCAGGAAGCAAATGTCCCTACTTGTGAGGGAACTATCTCCTTGGGTGTCATGTCTTTCAAAGTACCATTCTGTCCCCAGCAGATTACCCTGCCCACCTCCACCTTCATGCAAATGTCAGCTGGGTCTTCTTTTAATTCCCCGGAGCCTGGAGAAGAGAGATCTTCAGGGACTTCAGGAAGGATTTCATAAGGGCCAGTCTCTGGTCTTCAATAAGCTGAACAGGAAGCTTGGAACATTTAGTGTTTCTTTTGGTGGCTAGAACCCAAGACAATTCTCTTCATTTCACAAGGGTCCTAATGAACCCTGGGCTGCTGGGTGTCTGACCCAAGTCTCCAGGGCCCCAGCACTTTCCACATCAGCCCCCAACCCAGACTGAGAGCGATAGGCCTCTTGTTCTGTCCCCTACCTCATCCTGTCCACCTCTCTGGCTTTGGGGCCAGGCAGCCCCTCCCTCCTCAGAAGCAGCCCAAGAAAGGTGGTGCCTCCTGTACCTTGTCTGCCCCTCCTAGAGTCTCACCTGAATCTCTCCTGCTTTTACAACATCCCCTGTCCTTCCCAGAAAAGTCCTTGGCTCCACCCAAGAAGTGACTTCACCAAGGGGCTCTTCTCCACCCACTGACCTCTCCCCATCCCCACCACAGAGGGAGGACTCAGCCTGGAGGAGGTCACGGAGCATAGGCAGTCACCCGACTGGAACCACCTCTCTTATCCTTGACCTTTGCCTCGGATCCACCCACTCCTGCCCCCGCACCAGCACGCATGTGCACACACCCCACCCTGGGGCCTGGGCTCCCCGCTTCACCTGCCCAGACTCGCCTCCTATCCTGCTGACTGACATACCCAAGCCGGCCAGTTCCCCAGGGCAGAATATCTCACTTAGGAGAGAGAGAGAGAGAGAGAGATGAGGGAACCCAAGAGCCATTGTGGCTGGCATCCCTTGACCAGCCTGGAAAGGTCTGTGCAGAACAAGGGTCATCAAACACTGTGCAATGTAGGTGAGCAAAGGGAGGCCCTTAAAGGAGGTTTAGGAGTGTGGTCCCTTAGAACCAGCTCCAGGATTCACAGTGAATGATGACAGGAACAGGACTGGACACCGCAGTGTGTCTGTCTCTGTGCAAGATGCCCTTGGTCCCACAGACAGAAGAGGCCAAGAAGGAGATGCAGGGGGCTCCCTGAAGAGTCCCCCAGGGGTGGTTTCCAGCGCTGGAAGAGGACCACCTTGCCCTGCAGTGTTGGGAGAGCGGTTGCTTCCCAGGAGTGAGAAACAGCCCAGCTCATCCAGGAATGCAGGTTTCCACCCTTCTAAATGGTGGCTGCAGACCTCCCCAGGGGCCAGCAAGCCGAGGGAGAAAACCTGAACACGGCAGTAAAACTGTCTAGAAGTCAGTCGGCTTTCAGCTAGCACGCTGGCCTCATTTCAGTCAACTATTCATGGACAGTGTAAGATATGAAAAGAACAATAATTGATAATTCACCAAGTGTTCACAAGGGTGGGAGGGTGGGGAAAGGAGGGGAAAAGAGGAGCTGGTACCAAGTAGAAAGAAAATGCTTTGGAAAGGATGATAGCAACATATACACAAATGTAGTTGAGACAATTGACATATGGATTGTTATAAGAGCTGTAAGAGCCCCCAGGAAAATTATTTTAAAACCCAACTATGGGCTCAAACATTTATATACGTCATATTTTTTGGACCATACGATACACCTGACCATAAAACCCACCCGGCTTTTAGAGCAGGAAAACAAGAAAAAATTCTGAACCAAACATTACCAGTATACTAAAATGTTCTGGGATACTCCACCTTCAGACTATAAGATGCACCCTCATTTTCTCCCCACTTTGGCAGGAAAAAAGTACACCTTATGGTCTGAAAAATCCGATATATATTTATCTATTCAATATATATTTGATATATACACTACCCCTGCCTCCCTGCCCTTGACACACAGCTGTTTCTAACTACATATAGGAAAGCCCCAAAGATATTTTGGGTCCCTATCCAGATCATTATAAAGGGAGTCAATAGGCTATCATTCCGCTTACACTACCCAGTGTCTACAAATGACCAAAATATGACCCAGAGACACAAACATGAACACGAGTTGTTGGAAAAATTGACACCAACAGATTTGTTCAAAGAAGCATTGCTGGGCTGAGCCCCGGTGGCGTAGTGGTTGTGCGTGGGACTGCGGCCCACTGGGACGGAGGTTCAATTCCAGCAGTGGGGCTGGGCCTCCTACTCCCACCACTGGAGAGCAGTGATGCCAAAAAAAAAAAAAAAAAAAAAAGCATTGCCACTAACCTTCCATTTGATTTTTTATTTTATTTTTTTTTGGGGGGGGGGCATCACTGCCTTCTGGTGGTGGGAGTAGGAGGCCCAGCCTTTGCTCCTGTGGAGCTGGAATTGAACTTCCATCCCAGTGGGCCGCAGTCCCGCGCACAACCACTGCGCCACCGGGGCTCCCATTTGTTTGTTTTTTTAAGAAGCATTAGCATTATTGGCAACACACAATAAAGCCCATCAGCGTAAAATAAGACCTGCCTGTATTCACTACCACCACCCCCACCCCCAAATCCCGCCTCCCAAATCCACAATCTTAGATCACAAGATCATTTCTTCCTCTTGGCAGAAAGTCGAGGTCCTTTCGGGTCACTTTTTCTGATGATCTGTTTCCGAGCACCTCCGAGAAACATCTGTGAAATTGCTACAGGGGTTTCCTTCGCACATGACTCAGTCCCACAGCCGCTGGGCACAAAACCCCTGCCAGGTGTCAGGGCCGGCTGCACACGGAAGAGCGAGTGACGGTCCCGGCCCTGGAGCGAGGACAGGTCACATAGGGAAGCTGGTGAGTAAAGAAGTGGTAACAATACAGGTCTTAGCATCATAAGCTCCGGGGCTGTGGGAACTCCGAGGAAAGATGCTCAGCCCAGTGTGAGGGGCGGCTCATTGGGAAGCCTCTCTGGAAAAGGCTATGTCCACTTCAGCAACTGAAAGGTGAGAAGGAGTTAACCAAGGAAAAGAAGGGCAGACAGGAAGCGGCAGGCACCCAGAGGGAGCCTGGCAAAGGCCCACAGCGAATTTCTGCGGAACGGGAGCAGGCTGCGAACAGCCAAGGCACTGGGGAGTTCTTGGCCCGAGTCAAGATCAAGAGATCGGGCCCGGGCCAGATCGTGAACCGTCTTGCACTTGTTTCCTGAGAACGACTTAAACAGGGGGAGGTTCGTGTGCGGACTCAGAGTTTGGGATGGGTTTGGGTGGGAAGCAAGACTGCAGCCGAGATGCTGCTTAGAGCTGCGGTAATGAAGGCCAGCTATGCCAGGGGCTGGACCGCAGCAGGGACGGAAGCGGGGGTGAGGCGGGCGCGTGAGGGAGTGACGTCCCACCTTCTGTCTGGGAGGGGAAGTCAAAAGCAGTCGGCTTGTGAGATGAGGGGGCCGGATTTTCCTATTTCTGATTAGCCTGTCTCACAGTCACCAGGCCGTGGCTTTCAAGGGCATTCTGACCCCTCGTGGGCCTGCAGAGAGCCGAGGCTCCTGAGTACACGCCAACCACCAACCTCTCAGCCCACCACTGAACGAGCGTGGTCGTGGACTGCTCCACCCACGTGCTGCAGCTTCTTTAAAGCAGGTCTCGATCGTTGCCTGTGCTGGAGGTCAAAGTTTCCAGAGAAGGTTAACTTCCGCACTCAGCAGTGCCGACACAGACCTGCAGGCATCCGTGGCTGTCCCCACAAGGTGCCAGCACTCTCCATCTCCACCCTGAGGCTTCCATTCGCCCGGGTTTCCTGCCCTTTCCCACCTGCCCAATGTTCCCAGCGTGGCAAATGGTATCCGCGGTTGGTATCATCGAGCTGATCGTTCACGCGTGTTACCGTGCGTTCGCTAGGCCTGTCTTTCAGGTGGTTCCGAGGCGCTCTGCAGGATCCGTTCCAGGTGTAAAGATGGCTCAGGTAGGAGCCCTGGTGGGGTGGTGGCTAAGCCTTGGGCTGTAATCCCACCTCGTCAGCAGTTCAAAACCACCGGGCAACCCCTGGGCAGAAAAACTGGACTTTCTACTCCCGTAAGCAAGTGCCCACAGGGACTCACCATGAGTCAGCATGGACTGCACCGCAGCGAGATTGCTTTTATGGTTGAGCTAGTGAATTGTACGATCTGTGGATCAAGTGCCAATAAAAATGCTTTATGAATAACCCAAAAAGGATGTCTAAAGGCAATAGTCTCAGAGGTCCCACAGTCATTCTCAGACCCTTCTCTTTTTATGCTCTTGGGTTTTGTTTTACCTTTTTCTCCACAGTAGGGTAAGCATGGGTGTGCTAACAACAAGGTCAATGAATCAAGTCCACTGGCCGCTCTATGGAAGAAAGAGGAGGCTGTCTGATCCCAATAAAATGACTTAAAAAAAAAAAAAAGAGTTACAGCCTGGAAATACCTCTGTTCCCGGCATGGTTTCTGAACCAACAGGATGGCAATGGATTTGTTTTCTCACTTGCTTTTGTACTTTTCTGCTGTGATCCTGGTCAGAGCCGTCGGTTAGTGGCAGGAGGGCACCATCTAATGCTTCTCGCTTCAGACTAGAAGAGGCTGTGGATCTTAAGCTCTATTAGTCCTTTGGGCTAATTATTTCCCTGAGCCTTTGGTTTTTGTCACATTTCTTTTCTCAGGAAGGAAAGACACGAATAGTTGTCGTTTAGATGGTAATCTGCAAGCTTTCAAGACCCAGTCACTACTCACTTAAGTAGAATTTAACCATTTCTTTATGGGCTTTGTTATGCCAACGGATTTGCATGCCCCCTGAGACTGTAATCCTTGGCCCTCAAGTTCAGTATCTTAGACTCTGGAGGGGATTGGTTACAGACAAGAGGTTTTCATGTCTGTCTGTGTCCTCCCCTACCCCCTGCCACATAGGTGTAAAATATATGTGTGTGTATACATATATATATATACATATATATTCCTGTCCACTGCCAACTCTATGTACATACATGGGTTTACCCCCATCTGTTCTCCCACCTCTGTTGAGATGACATTTGTTATCTATGTCTCTATTCCTGCATTGCTTGTTATTGCTGCTGTCAGCTTGGCAGGGGGCCACGACACTCAGGGTTTGGTAGAATGATCCAGGCATCTTCCACTGGATGAACCCAGGTGCGCATCCTCCTTTTTGGCATGGCACTGCTTGCCCGTGACCACCTGGTCTTTGGAGCGTCACCATGTCCATCCATCCATGAGAAGAGCAGTACTTGCCGGTGCTGCCTCTTGCCCTTGCTCCTTCCCACGTCTTCCTTCGCCGTGTCGGCGCTGTCCTCACATCCCCCACATGGTGGACCGTCTTCTCCTTCCCCAGTGATCACAGACCTCCTATCAACTTAGTGATTTTTCCCTCCCTGGGAAGCTCCAGAGAACGCTACGCTCTGTACAAAAAGCTTTTCTTGACTTTTATAACACAGATCTCATCCAATCTGTGTTTGTTTGTGATTGACTTGTGTGACTCAGCACCAGGTCCTCCAGCTGCATTCCAGATGGGATCATGGTGTGCTTCAAGTTTAACACAACATGGTATTCCAGTATGTGTAACTCTTTGTTTGTTTGTTTGTTTGTTTGTTTGCTTGTTTTGTGGGCATCACTGTTCCCTGGTGGGAGTGGGAGCCCCAGCCTTGCTCCTGGAGAGCTGCTGCTAGATTTGAACCACCAACCCTGTGGGCCGCAGCCCCCCACACGACCACTGCGCCACCGGGGCTCAGCCCTCAGTGTGTGTATGCACCAGCATCTACTTATCTTTTTATCCATTCATGGACACTCAGGTTGCTTCCATCTTGTATTTTATGAATAAGGCTGCAGGGAACATGGGTGTGTCTGTGTGTGTCCCTGTTCTTATTTCTCTAAACAAATACCTGCAAGTGGGATCGCTGGGTCACATCGTTGTTCTAGTTTTGAGGAGTCTCCATACCATTTTTCATAGTGGTTGTACCATTGGCCTTTCCATCAGCAGCATAGGAAAGTTCCAGTCTCTCCACAGTATCATCAGTATTTGCAGAGTTTTAAAATGTTATTTGTTTTTTAGTATTATTTTAAAACAGTGCCATCCAGAAGATCCCAAACAAACAAACAAAATATATTGTTGAGAATGAAGGGGGCCGGAACAGAGACCCCAAGCCCCTCTGTAGGTAATGGGACATCCCCTCACAGAAGGGTTATGAGGAAGGGATGAGTCAACCAGGATGCCATGTAGCACCTATGAAACATGCGGTATTCCTCTGGTTCTTTGAGGCTTCCTCTCACCCCCATAATCATGATCCCAGTCCTGCCTTTCAGTTATGGCTGGACTGGAGCAAGTACACTGGTACGGATAAGAGCCCAGGACACAGGAAACCCAAGTGAGATAAACCTCTCAGGAATAGATATGGGAGTGGCGATAATAGGAAGCTAGGAGAAGGTGGGCAGGGGAGGTGAAGAAGGGGGAACCAATCACAATGATCGAAGCAAAATCCTCCCTGCCTGGGGTAAAGCAGGAAAACAATAATAATCTATAAGTTATCAAAGGGTCAGAAGGCGGGGGGAAGAGGAGCTGATACCCAGGGCTCAAATAGAAAGTAAATGTCTCAAAAATAATGATGGCAACATACATACAAATATGCTTGAAACAATTGTTGTATGGAATTTTATAAGAGCTGTAAGAACCCCCAATAAAATTATTTTTTGAACAATGCCATTATTATATGAGATGGCATTTCATCTGAGTGTCAATGATCACAGCATCTCTTCATGTATGTGTATGTGTTGGCCACCTGAATGTCTTTTTTGATGAAGTGTCTGTTCGTGTCTTTTGTCCACATTTTTATTGTTGAGGTGTTAGAGTTTTCTACAACATTTAGAGATGAGACCTTTATCAGATATGCTTTCACACCAAACAAAAAAACACAAAAATAGGGCTGAGCCCCGGTGGTGTAGTGGTTTTGCGCGGGACTGCGGCCCACTGGGACGGAGGTTCAATTCCAGCAGTGGGGCTGGGCCTCCTACTCCCACCACCGGAGAGCAGTGATGCCAAAATATATATATATATATATATATATATATATATATATATATATATCGCACTGTCATCAAGTCCATTCTGATTCATAGAGACCCTATAGACCAGAGATGAATTGCCCGCCCATGTGGGTTTTAAGATTGTAACTCTTTCTAAAAAATCATTTTATTAGGGGCTCTTACAGCTCTTATCACAATCCACACATTCATCCATTGTGTCAGGCACACTTGTACATATGTTGCTATCATCATGTTCAAAGCATTTTCTTTCTACTTGAGTCTTTGATATCAGCTCATTTTCCCCCTCCTTCCATCATGAACTCTTGATAATTTGTAAATTTATAATCCCTAATCCTCCTCGAATCATATCAACCAACTGTTGCCTCCCTTCACCCACTTTTCTGTTGTCCCTCCCCCTAGGAAGGGGTTATATGTAGATCATTGTGATCAATGCCCCTTCCTCCCCACCCCACCCCCACTTCCTCCTCCCCCTTCCAGTATATCTAGCCTCATTATTGGTCGGGAGGGGTTCATCTGTCCTGGATTCCCTGTGCTCTGAGCTCTTGTCTGTAGCAGTGTGAATGCTCTAGTCTAGTCAGATTTGTTTTGTTTTGTTTTGTTTTTTTGTTTTTTTTGGTGTTTTGGGGAGGCATCACTGCTCTCCTGAGGTGGGAGTAGGAGGCCCAGCCCCACTGCTGGAATTGAACCTCCGTCCCAGTGGGCCGCAGTCCCACGCACAACCACTACGCCACCGGGGCTCAGCCCTCTAGTCTAGTCAGATTTGTAAGGTAGAATTGAGGTCATGAGAGTTGGGGGGAGGAAGCCTTAAAGAACTGGAAGTTGTTTCATCGGTGCTAAACTGCACCTGGACTGGATCATCTTGTCCTTGTGGCCCTTCTGTAAGGGACTATCCAATTGTCTACAGATGGGCTTTGGGTCTCCACCCTGCACCCCCCACCCATTCACACTGATATGATTGTTCTGAGTTTTTGATCCCATCAACACCTCACTATCACACAGGTGGGTGTGCTTCTTCCATGTGAGCTTGGCCTTTAAGACCCCAGATGCTATATCTTTGGATCATTGGACACCATCAACTTTCTTCCCTACATTTGTTTGTCCACTCACTTTGTCTTTAGTGATGATGTCAGCAAGGTGAGCATCGCAGAATGCCGATTGCTCTAACGAAGTGTTCTTGCATTGAGGGAGTACTTGAAGAGAGTCCCAAGGTCCACCTGCTACCTTCATATTTAACATATAAATACAAATACAAAGATATATTTCCCTGTTGTTATATTAAAATATATTTAATATGTACAGCCCTATATTTAGATCTCTATAATGTCCTTTTGCCTTCTACTTCTTTCCTGTTTCCTTTTACTTTCCTCTTGTCTCACTATGATGTTCAGCCTTCATTTGGGTTTCAGTAATTCCCCTTAGCTACATTGCACTTGGTTTTTTTAAAAATATGTGCACTTCTTTTTAAAATCATTTTATTGGGGGCTCATGCAACTCTTATCACAATCAATACATACATCATTTGTGTCTGGCACATTTGCACATTTGTTGCCGTCCTCATCCTCAAAACATTTGCTTTCGACTTGAGCCCTTAGTATCAGCTTCTCATTTTTCCCCTCCCTTCCCCTGCTCCCTCATGAACCCTTGATAATTTATAAATTATTATTTTTTTGGCATGTCTTACATTCCCCTTCATTAAGCCCCGCCAAGCCTTCTGCACTCTTCTTGCCATCTAGTTTAGATAACTTGTTGTTCCCTTGTCCCTGGGTGGGTTGACACCCCCCCTACCTTTCTCTCACCTCCCCTGCACCTCCCCTGCACAACCATCCCATTGTTTTTTCCTTCTAATTGCTTATCCCCCTATCTTATCTAGATAGATATGCAGAGAAAATAATAAGCACAAAAACAAGACAAAGTAAAACAAAGCAAAGGAATACAAAACTAAATAACAACAAAAACCAATGACCCAAAAGAAAAAACTTATAAATAGTCCCAGGTCTGTTTTCTAACCTTTAGGAGTTGTTTTCCAGTCGAGTCTGATGGGGTACCACATTCTGGCCCCAAAGTCTATTTTTGGTATCCCACAGGGACTTCATTGCCTTGCTCCCCTTGCTCTGCTGCAAGCCCTTAGTGTTTTGCCCAGTGTGTGGGGCAGATCAGGCATAATTCCCACACTGCGTCTCCAGTGTTGTGCCCCGTAGTGCTATGGTTCAGTGAGGGGCCTCGTGTCTCGTGATGACGGGGCAGGCCCTATGGTTCTCCCTGTGCATTGGCTGCTCTGAGCAGGAATATGATGCGCAGAGCGTGGTGGGGAGACTGTTACTCTTGACTGGAATAAAAAGCCTCATTTCTATCCCAAGGAGCAGCTGGTAGTTTCCAAATGCTGACCTTGCAGTTAGCAGTCCAATGTGTAATGCAGGATACCTCAGCACTTCATAAATGTCCTTGTTTTGTGTTGTGTGTGTGCTCATGGTTTGGGGTTTTTTTTGTTGTTGTTGTTTTTGGATCAGGGCAGCTCAATAGCACATTTTCTGTAAGGACTGTAAGGACCGACTCTGGAGGACTAAGATGAAGAGAAGTGGAGAAATGCAGTCAGAGAACTACCTTCATGGGCTGAGCCCCAGTGGCGTAGTGGTTGAGTGTGGGACTGCGGCCCACTGGTTTGGCGGTTCAAATCCAGCAGCAGCAAGGCTGGGTAGCTCCCACAACCACCAGAAGGCAGTGATGCCCCGCCGCCCCCCCCCCAAAAAAAAAAAAAAGCACCTTCAGTGAAATTCATTGCATTTCACTGAACATTTTTTTCATTGTTAATTTATTCATTCATTTTTTTCCTTTATTAAAAGAACCCCTGCAGGGAGCCAATGGCTAAGCATTCACTGATTCATTGAAAAGTTGGCAGTCCTCAGGGACAAGAGAACAACAAGTGATCTAAAAGCAATGGTGAGCAAAGTGTAGGATGCCTGGGGAGGCTTGATCAGGGGCAAAGTAGCCGAGAGGAATTACTGAAACCCGAATGAAGGGCAAGTGTGATAGTGGAACAAGAGGAAAGTGAAAGGAACCAGAGGAAAGAACTAGGAGGCAAAGGACATTTGTAGAGGTCTAAATACAGGCATGCATATATGCAAATATATGTGTATACATAACAATGGGGAACAGATCTCCAGGAGCAAGACTGGGCTTCCTACACCCACCAGGGCACTGATGCCACAAAAAAACAAGCAAATAAACAAACAAAAAACCAATAGGGAAATAGATCTATGTACACATATTTATTTGTTAATTTTGTTGCTGTTGTTAAGTATGAAGGCAGCAGACAGGGATTGGGCCTCCATTCAAGTATTCCATCAATGCAAGGACACTTGGTTCTAATAATCCGGCATTCTGTGATGTTCACTTTCCCTGACCGATCACTGGAGACAAAATGGGTGCACAGAGGGAAGAGGAGTAAATACTATCCAAGTGGAGACTAACGTGTTGCAAGCTTCCTGGGTACTGTGTGGAGGGCACGGGTGAGGCCTGGCTGAGCGGTGAGGGACACCTGACTCCCCACTTTTATCTCCTCCCAGGCCAGGTTGCCTGGAGCTTTGTCGTCAGCCTAGAAGTGTAGCCTCCACTCCAGGGGAACCCCACTTTTTCCAGGGGTAAGCGGAATAGAAGCCAGACCCCTTTCCCACCCTGGGTCTTCTCCAGAAACGTGGTGTCCTGGGAAAGGGGGAGCTGGAACACGGGTACCTCCTGACTTTGATGGGGGCTCAGGGATTTGGTGATGATGAGTAAGAGGTTCGGAAGGGGATGGCTTGGGGCTGGGAAGACGATCAGTCGCAGGGAGGTCGAGAACAGATATAAAGTCTGTGCTGACTAACCCTGTGCCACAGCCTTCTCTTGGGAAGTCCTTCTGAGATCTCAGCCACCCTCCTTGGGCTCCTCGAGAGGCTAACTCGTGGCAGGGTGCCTGCTGTGACTGAGGAATTCTTCCCACACGAGAAGTGGCCTCCTGCCATCAGCGCAGATGGCCCAAGCCCCAGACACCCGGGGTTGCTTTCCTAAGGGACCGCTAAGGAGCATGGCAGCACAATGGTTAAGTGCTCAGCTACTAACCCAGTGGCCCTGCAGCAGAAAAGCCTGAGGATTTGCTACCAGAGGTTCCAGCCAGGAAAACCCAGGGGGGCAATCCCACTCGGTGGCATGGCGCCCCTACGAATTGGGATTGACTTCCTGACAGCTCCTGTCATGGGTCAGCGGAGGCTGACAGTGAGGGGCAGCTGTGAATGGGCCGAAAGTTGACGCACCTGACTCAGGTCCTCTCGGGAGTCCCCTTCCTTGACGGCCTTCAGGTTGGAGTGAGGCATGATGAGGGGTCAGGAAGAAGTGGGCGTCACCTTTCCTGTCTCCAGCGATGGTTCAGTTTACACCGTCACCTTGACATGCTTTTCTCTCCTCCCCCGCCCCAGTTCTCCAGCCTCTGTCGGGTGCTTCTTCATGAGCCCTTCCAAGCATGTTTCCTCACCTGCTGAGCTCTGAGCTCAGGACACCTGGCTGGCAGGGGCTGGGGGCAGGAGAGCGGATGCCAGGAGCGCTGATAATCATCTGGACATGGCCCACTGCTTGTCCCCGTGGAGACGCCTCTCCTAGCTAAGGAGGCACCCAGGACACGCTACCCACAACCCTCTCCTCGCCCTCCTCCTCCCTGCTCAGGCGAAGTGCCAGGGCCAGGCAGGAAATAGGCTGAGGGGTGGGAGGAAGTGGTCTGACCTGGGCAGGCTGCAGTTCCCAGGCAGCAGCGGGAGTTCTTACCTGTTAGAGTAAGGTGACCAGACGTCCCGCTTTTTAACAGTTTGTCCTGCGTCCCATGGCATTTTAAAATTAAATAAATAAATCACAATACTATTTTTTCTGTTCTATGAACATTTTTGTTGCTCCATATAGACCACATTTTTGTTTGTTTGTTTGTTTGGGGGGGGGGGCATCACCACTGCTCTCCGGCGGTGGGAGTAGGAGGCCCAACCCCACTGCTGGAATTGAACCTCCGTCCCAGTGGGCCGCAGTCCCGCGCACAACCACTACGCCACCGGGGCTCAGCCCTAGACCACATTTTTAATCAAGAACCTCCCCCCTCCCCCGGTCAATGGTGTCCCGCTTAAAATCTGGTCACTTTATTAGAGAGACATTTAGCTGAGGACTCCTCCCCTGTTCCATGTCAAGGGTGGAAAGGGAACAGTGGCCGTCACCTGTGGACGAAGTCTTCAGTTTGGTGGACTCAAGGTTTGCAGCCTGAGCCACCTTCTGTCCCGGGAGGTGTGTGGACACTCAGAGTCTGGAGGGTGCATCTCGGGTGGCTGTGCACACCAGCCCAGCCATACCCCCACTCATGGGCCCATCCACGCCCACTGGCACAACCCAGCCACCCACAGGCCACTGCGGCACCCACACTCCAGTGCTCAGACACACTGGTGGCACTCCCGCGTGCCCACGTTCACACACTGACACACACACACAGTGCACTCTCACCTGCTTACACCGAAACACAGACAGACACACTCAGGTGACCTCACACCCAAAGTCACTCCAACGCAAGGGGACCAGAGACCACACATCTGGACAGAGTCTGCCAGGCCGGAGGTGTGGGGAGGACGTGAGAGCGGGGAAGTGGGGGTTGTGCTACTCCAGATAAGTCTCCCAGGGCAGGAAGTGGGGCTGGGCTTTGAGGTCATGACCCAGATTTTCAGCCAGAGGTTAGGAAATGGCAGATTGGAGGCATGTGACAGAGAGCTCCCGGGCCCCGGCAGGACACCAGGCAGCAGCACACCGCACCAGGACCCCAGGTGACTCCAGTGGAAGGGGAGGGGGGACTGTGGGGTTTACAACAGCTGCGATCTCAGAAGTCGTTGCAGGCCTCACGTGTGGGTGGGCCCAAACCTCCCTCCACTTTGCACTTGACAGTTGAACATCTGGGCCCAGATGGTTGTTGACAATGAGTTGCTGAACTAGAGGATGAACTAAAACCCCATTTCCAACAGGTAGCGCCAGCCGCCTGCCTCACAGAAGTCTCAAAGCCAGGGCAAGCCTTCCAACCCTCTGACATCAACAGGTACACACACACACACACACACACACACACACAGACCCTCCAAGAGTCTCAAATGCAGGAGACTTGACAAAGCTCTTGGGTGAGGCTGTGGCCAACCCGAGTCTCCTCTGGGTCCAGGGACAGCCCACGATCGAGAGGGAAGCTCTGACAGGCCCAGCTGTCTGAGGCTGGACAGCAAGGGACTGTCCTCTGGGCTGTCCCAGACATGGGAGCCTGAGTCTGGAGAGGGCAGACCACAGAGACCACCAGACACTCCGCAAAGGTCCCCCAAGGGTGCCTCGTGTGTCAAGTAGGTCCTCAGGCCTTTCTGCTAGAGGCCTTAGGGTTCTTTGTTCCAAGCCCCGGCCTGTCATCTCGTCACCTTGTAATGACTTGCACGTGGCCATGATGCCGGGATCTATGCCATTCATACTTCAAATACTAGCAGGGGCTGAGCCCCGGTGGACAGGTTTTGTTTAGCCTAAGACAGACGGGGGAGAAAAGCCTGGCAACCGACTGCCAAAAGTTCGGCCAGGAAAGCCTTACAGTTCCCAGCAGAGCAGGGTTGACTTATTGGCTTTGGTTCACCAGCAGGCGGGGCATCCTTGCTGGTGCAGGAGGGCAGGGGGAGGCCAGCCCTCGGAGCTGCAGTTGTGGGTGAGGCCCTGCCGGCTCTGGTGAGGTGGTACTGGATTCTGTTGCATAGAAGATGGCTTCCATGAGTTGTACTGGACTTAAGGACAGCTGTCTACCTACCCATCTATCTTTCATTTGCTTATTATGTCATCAAATATACATATCTTTTCATCTTTTCATTAGAGCGCTTACAGCTCTCATCACAATCCATCCGTTGTGTCAGGCACATCTGTACATAGGCTGCCATCACATTTTCAGAGCATATCAGGTACTCTTTGAATATCTGTTTTAGGATAAGCCATGGTAGGTGCTTGGGTGCTGTGGGGCAGCCATGCCCTCGGTCCACAGTTTGAAACCACCAGCCGCTCTGCAGGAGCCGGACGGCCTTTCCACTCCTGGGACTCACAGGGGACCTTCTGCCCTGTCCTCGTGGGTTGGGACGAGTTGTCACTGGCTCGGTGGCCGGGGGTTGTTGGTTTGAGTGGGAGGTTCTAGGAATACCCAAATGAGCAAGACACATGAGAGGATCAGGCAGGAGACCTGGGGATGCAGGTAAGAGGAGACGCGACTCAGGCGACCTGGGTGACAGTGTCACCGCTTGCCTCACCTCACTGATCTATCTAGAAGAATAGTTTTGGGTGAGGCTTGATCCGGCAGACGGGACCCTTCTACTTCGCTCTGCTTTCCATGTAGTCTGTTCCACCCGAGGTGACAGAGGACGGCAGCTTCCTGGTTCATAGGAGAGGAGACCCCCTCACCGCAGCTCCACCAAACCCCCCCAGGTGCACTCTGGTCGGACCAGCCTTGAGTCTGGATAGCTGGGCCTGATTGGACTAGTCCGAGCCACGTGCTCCACCTCTGGCCCCAAGAGAGAAGTCGGCTTCCTCTGAACGAAATAGATTCCCACAGGGAACCGGGAGGTCCTTCAGAAAGGTGTAAGCAGAACTCACCCCGCAGTTTCTGCCTTTAGGAACTTACAGATGACTGGAGAAGATAGTGACTCACCGGGAAGGATATTGGGAAATGTTCTCAGGACAAAGCGATTCTGTGGGATGGACTGAAAATGCAGATTCCCCTTGGTTAGAAAAAAAATCAGAATTTTAGGACAGCAACAGGAGAACATTAAAACTGGCATGGGGCCTTTCTAATCTCAAAGTTCCATGGAACTGCCTGGGTCCCATGTCTTGCCTCTCGCTAGTGAAACCTGAGGGTGAGACACTAGCTAGAGGGAAGGTTCCAGGTGGAGGGAACGGCTTGTGCCAAGGCTCAGAAGCAGGACACCTGGCAGGAGTGCCGTGTGACTGAGCTGAGAGTGGCAATGAGGCTGGAAGGTGGGTGGGACCAGGCCCTGCAGAATCCTGTCTGCCCTCACAGGGCCCTACACCTCAGCCTTAGCCAGGAGGCAGGGAGGATCCAGTGGGGAGGACTGGACCCCGCCTCGGCTGGAGCCATGCTGAGGCAGAGTGCTGGAGGACTGCAGCGAGGTCTCAGGAGCTTGGGCTGCTGTGAGAGGCCGCAGGGAGGCCCACCACCACTCTGCCCTCTGCCTCCCCCTCAGAGTGACCGGGGTGTTGGGCACACTGATCTGACCTTTAACTTGCTCGTCAGCCAGCCCGGGCATTCTGGGACCCCACCAGCTGGGATTGCACGGTGAGAAAACCAGGGAGGCACTGCAGCCGCACAGCAGGAGAGGAGAACGTTCCAGAAGGACACCCAGGGGGCCAGAAGCAGCTGCCATGGGATGGGTCTTGACTGTGAGGACGTGCAATAGCAAGGGTAGAAATCTGACATAATTGGTTCGGAGGGTTGGGATAATGTATCCAAACATGGGACTTCAGAAAGGTTACTGAAAGAGGGTGGTTGGAGGCAGTGAGAGAGAGAGGTGACCCGCCTGCTGAGAGAGAGAGAGAGAGAGAGAGAGAGAGAGAGAGAGAAACTCCACCCTGGGTTGATCCTACTGTCAAATTCAAAGGGACCAAGCTGGAGCTCCTGTCTCCATGTGAGTCCCGACTTTTGGATGTCTGGAACCCACCAGTACAATCCAGATAAGAACTTGCTCCCATCGCAGCGTTTTCTGTTACAGAATAAAAGCAGAAGATTCTTCAAAAAGGAAACAAAAGCCAGGGCTGAGCCCCGGTGACGCAGTGGTTGTGTGCGGGACTGTGGCCCACTGGGTTGGCGGTTCAAATCCAGCAGCAGCTCTCCAGGAGCAAGGTTGGGGCTCCTACTCCCACCAGAGGGCAGTGATGCCCCCCCCCCAAAAAAAAACCCCGAGACAAATTATACAACCCAGGTGAACCTCAAAAGCATGATGCTACAAGAAAGGGTTCAGTCGCAGAAGATCCTGGGTCCATTATTGTGTTATTTTGTTTCCTTCAAATGCCCAGAAGACACAAGTTCATCGAGCAAGGGCGGGGTCGTCGTCGTCGTCTCGCCCAGGCCGGTGGCGTGATCGCCGGTGGGCTTGGGTTGTTCTTTTGCGGTGGTAACACATTCTGGAATCAGAGAGTGGTGCTGACGCCGGACACGACACGATGACTCCTCGTGCACAAGAAGCCACTGAACTCTACGCTTTAAAGATGTGAGTCGTGTCTCTACTTCAAACCCCGAGCCAGAGAAGAAAGAAGCAGCTGATACCAAGGGCTCAATAGAAAGTGAATGTCTAGAAAACAATGGCGGCGACACAGGCACGGATACGCTCGCTACCCTTGATGTGTGGACTGTGCTGAGAGCTGCGAGAGCCCCCAGTAAAGTGAAATTTTAATTAAAAATAGAAGAAACAAAAACCCGGACCGATGAGAAAAGAGGCTTTGAGAGGATGTGACTTCCGGTCTGAGAGATCACGGCACATGCCTCGTCCGTGTTAACGCATCTTAACTCCAAGGTCAATATTTTTCTTTCGTTATTTCCATCCTCCTACCACCTGGCTCGGAACATGCTTTTTAATCAGGCCTCTTATCAGGATCCCTTTGGGAAGTGCTAATGTGGTTAACACATCCTGATGAAGCACATCATTTGGACCTCAAAGGGGAGGAGGCGGAAGTGTATGACAGGTGAACGATAAGCCAATGAGGCCACGGGGTTTCCGAGAGGAGCTGCCCTCCACAGGGTTTTCAGTGACCTTTTGGAAGTAGGTCACCAGGTCTTTCTTCTGAGGCACCGCAGGCAGTGGATGTGAACCACCAACCTTTCAGTTAACAGCTGAGCTCTCAGCTGTTGCCACCGAGTGAGGGCTCTGTCTCTTTAAAGGTCTGCGATGGAAATAAAGAAAACCTCATTTGTCGCAGGTCTCTATGCTGGTAACAGACTGTGCTGACGGCTGAGGGAGACGGGGAGGATTTACTTGGCTCAACTCGAACAGCTTCCGCTTGATCAGACCGTCCTGTTTCAGAAATCATTTGGCCCTGTGTTAGTCCGGATAGACTAGAGAAACAAATCCAGGGAGGTTTCTCTATGTATAAGAAAGTGATTTATATCAAAAAGTACTTGTACATTAAGAAAACATCCCAGCCTAGTCCAGACCAAGTCCTTAAGTCTGATATTAGCCCATGTGTCCCATACCAGTTTGTAGATTCCTCTTCAGATGCACGCACCACATGCAATGAAGCTGAGTGCAGGAAGCCCACAGGTCAGTGGGTGGAAAGTCTGCTGGATCCAGTGGTGGTGGAAGCACCTTAACACTGGCGTGGGTCTCCACGCGACTCCTTTAGCGCCAAAGCTCTGGCTGCCGTCAGCATAGCTCCATGTGGCTTGTCAACAGGAAGAGAAAGCAGCGGGAGTGTGTCCCACCTTCTGGAAGGAAGTCAGGGGTTCCCAGAATACTCGGGAGAAGACCATGCCCACACAGAGGTCTCATTGGCTGAGACCTGAATGATAGGCTAAACTCCACCCCTTCACAGTGGACAGATTATGTGATTTCACACTGGCTCCCTCACTGGTCTTAGCATCCTGGGCCCTGGCCCGAGGGACAGTTTTCCCCTCTGATTTTCCTTCTTGCTTTCTTCCTAGAGCTTGCCTGCGGTATCCTTTTCTTCTTCTTTTAAGTATCTGCGATCCCCACCCTGTCGTCAAGTGTTCAAAAGCAGTCTGCCCTCCCTGGCACTTTCTCCCCGTCCATGCCGAGAGAGAAGCACAGGTCGGACTGTCAGCACCAGACTCCTAGGATGCCACAACATGGTGGACCAGATTTTAACAATGGTAAAGCGGGACACCATTGACAGGGGGTGGGATGGGGTGGGGGGGTATATTCCCTTTCGGTAAACCACCATTCCTTAGCTTGCCATGCATTCTTTCCAAAAATTGGGACTTTACTCTAAGCCCACCTTTCTTTCTCTTTTCTCCCAAGAGATTGTGACAGAAAAGCACTACCAGGTCCAGAAACTTCTGAGGGCCAGCTCTGGAAGCAGCCTGGGGGACTCAAGGTGTAGAGGGTGCTCTCCATCTGCGGAGAAGAAAGGCTAGACTCACCATGGAACTCAGGCTGGGCCGCATGGGGACCCAGGAGAGAGGAGGCAGAGGTGACACTAAGGTCCCATACCTTGGTCCCTCCATGGGCCTGGACCCAGCTGGGATGGACACCTTGCCAGACCCTTGGCTGCAGCTGTGCCTGGAGAGTGCCTCTGGGATGTGGCAGATAGGTGGTACTGAGTCATGGGACCTGAGGGGCCGGAAACAGTGCTGAGGTTAGAGGCCCAGGGGAAGTGAGGGAGTGTGTGTCTCTGGTTTGTCAACAGCACAGATATCATTACCACCCACATTTCCTGTCACCTTTGGATCACCTAGATCGTCACCACTCATATCAGATCCTGTCACTCATTCGTCATCCTCACTGTCACTCCTCTATCACAGCTTCGGCCCCTTTCTTAAGCATGCAGTCACCTGACCCAATTCCCATGACCCTGTCTGTTACCCTCTCTTGTATGGCCACCCCACCCCCATCCTGTGTCCAAGACTGTGGCCCGGTCATGTTCATCAACTGCCACCTCCCAAGGCTGTCGCTGGCTAGCCCCTTCCCATCTCTCCCATCACTCTGCCACCCTCTGTCTCTCTCACTCTCTTCACCTGTGCCACCAGAGATCCATCCCCCTCACACCTGTCCCGAGAGCACCTGTCCATCACCTCCTTCCTGGGATCCTTCGCCACCTCCTCTCCCACCCACTCTGCGGCTTCACCATCACTGGCTCTTCCTGTCACTGCCATCAACAGCCTCCTGATCTCCAGCTCTCCCCACATTTCTAAAGGGACGTCTCCTCGAAGGCAGACAAGGACATGGGCCCTGTGTGTCCAAAGGCCCTTTGCCTGTCCAGGGTCCTGGTTCTTCTGGGCTCTCCTACCTGGACCTGCTGTGTTCCTTACCTTTGCCATGTGTCCTGGGCAGGGTGTGTAATTTTCACACACACACACACACACACACACACACACACACACACACACTGGTGAGCCAGGCAACTAGGCTCAGGGTATTCAATGAGTCCTGGGTAGAAACCTTGCCAGAAAGCTTTGACTCTTTGTTCTCACCGATGACAACAGTCGCATCTGACTCCTGCCTAGCCGAGATCTCCTACTCCTACCTCTGGGTCTGACATCTCCCTTTATTCAATAAATGCTCGGTTCCCCTTTTAGATAATAAGTCCCCTTAGAGTATTTTTTAATAGTCTTAGTGATTCTTTAAATGAATTTATTGATCCCCCAACGACTCTTTTTTTGTTTTGTTTTGTTTTTTTGGGCATCACTGCTCTCCGGTGGTGGGAGTAGGAGGCCCAGCCCCACGGCTGGAATTGAACCTCCATCCCAGTGGGCCGCAGTCCCACGCACAACCACTACGCCACCGGGGCTCAGCCCCCTTCCCCCCCCACCCCCCCGCCCCGACGACTCTTATAACCCTCCATACCTTGACACATAAGACAATCAGCCAGGTAGTCACATGATCGCCTGCTTAAAGCCCTCTGTGTCAGTTTCGCTCGCTGCCACGTCCCCATCGCCTGACACGGGGCCTGGCTTATGACCCCGTCGTCCTTGTCATCCTCGCTAAGTGCTGCAACGTCATCATCTCTGACTCACAGCAGCCCCGGGCCCAACAGAACCCCACGCTGCCTGCTCCCGCGCGCTCCTCACAGGGGTTGATGGAGGTGAACCAATGACATGGCTCCGTCATGCCTAAAGATGATATACATCATTTGTTGAGCATTGAACATGCAGCAGGCGTTTTTTCACCTACTGACCCATTCATTCCCTGTTTGATTTTTGACAGCTTTCCCCATATGATTTATCTTCACGTGTTTCCAGGACTTGGCACAAGCACTTCTGACATAGTACAAGCAGAGAGGCACACTTCCAGCGACTCATCAGAAAGTGAAAGCGACCTCAGAGGCGCATGTCACACGAGGAGTGACGTCGGGGAAACACGGGGCAGCAGGCGGCTGTATCAAGAGCGGTGCACTGTTGGCTGGCGGACAAACCAGGTCTTGCTACAGCTACGCCCCATCTGCTGTACTATGATACCTGTGATTCCTGCCAAACTGTGGGGGATATCCTGTCTTATTTTGTTTATGCTATTCATAGTAGAGGGACAATGCCATCGGGGGTCATCCACTTGAAGTTTTTCTGGTTTCGGGTAAATGAAACCCACAGTTGACGAACCTATAGAAACGGCAAGCAGAACAAGGGTTTGGGGGCAAGAGGAGACACAGGGGAGTAAGAGAGAGAAGAGGGAGATGGTGCTAAAGAGTCCAGAAAGGTAAAGCATGTTTGCAGACTGATTGTGGAAGCAATCGTACAATTCTGTTCGATGTGACTGAGCTATGTAATGCTATAACATATGTATGAACTTCGCTTGATCTTAGCCAAAAGGCTGAGAAGCAATGTACGAACTTCAAAGTTTGAACAAATCAAGAGAAAGAAAGCATAGATCCAGTGTGTTAGTCTGGGTAGACTAGAGAAACAAATCAACAGAAACTCACATATGTATGAGTGAGCTTGATAGAAAGGGTAAGTGTACACTAAGAAAACATCCCAGGGCTGAGCCCCGGTGGCGCAGTGGTTGTGCGCGGGACTGCGGCCCACTGGGACGGAGGTTCAATTCCAGCAGTGGGGCTGGGCCTCCTACTCCCACCACCGGAGAGCAGTGATGCCCAAAAACCAAAAAAACCAAAAAAAAAAAAAAAGAAAACATCCCAATCCAGTGTGGTCCAAGCCCATGAGTCCCAACGTGAGCCCAAAGGTCTAACACCGACCTACAAAGTCCTCCTCCATCTCACAAAATACACACGATGATGCCGACTGCAGGAGGATAGCCAAATCAGTGAGCGTGTCAGCATCTCGGTGCTGGCAGGGGTCTCCACGCGGCTGCTCCAGCACCCAGGGCTGCATCAAGGTAAGTCCAAGTGGCTTCTCCTCAGGCATGTCTTGCAGAAAGAGAGCCTTGTCAGCTGGAGCAGGTAACTGGCTAAGGCAGCTATAGCCTGGTCGAACCATCAGAGAGTAAGAGACCCGAGAACTAGAAAGGCAAGACTCACCGAACCATTACCTCTCTGCCTTTCAGTTAATTCCACATATATTTATGGCCAGGTTGGCACAATAAACCTTAACTATCTTTTTTTTTTTTTTTTGGGGGGGGGGACATCACTGCCCTCTGGTAAACCTTAACTATCTTATCCAGGAATGAGTTTTGGTCTCACACTAAAGCCCAGCTCCAACTTAACAACAATTGGTTCTAATATAATGGCCCTGGGCGATACTCGCCCTCAGGGAAGCAAACACAGAAGATCTGCATGCTACAGCAAAATGTGGTGAAGAATTCAGATTGTGTCCAGCTATCAGCGAAGCTGGTGTCTGGGATCTTAAAGGTTTGTGTGGGATTCAGCCCCACAACCTGATGGGTCCTAAGGGATGGTTTTGTAATTGAAGGGAAGAAATTAAGGGGCAGACAAAAGTCTTAGGGTGCTCACCTACTCCACAGCATCAGGAATGAGGTCTGAGCAGGAGAGAGGGAGTGATGTATTCTCTCATGATCTTATCCTATCTCAGCCTGCAAAACACAGTAAGGACACACTTACTGGAAGGGGAGGCACTAGCAGCATTCGAGTGACAGGAAGGTACATGGTAACAAGATGGGTAGGGTCTAGAGTTAAGATAGCAGCTTAAACTTGGTCTACTTTGAGTTGGCTTGTCCTCAGGTACCTCCGAGCTCTCTTCCTGGGGAATAATCTCTGACCCTTCTCAGAAGAGAATGGGTCCTATTTCGGATGGGACAGACAGTAGGGTCTTATTGCGCTAGATGGCAGACGATCGTAACCTTCAAGCAGCTGACCTTCAAGGGTATATAGTAGCAAACATCCACTTGCAAGTGCTTTAAGATTGACATTATTATTGGGGGGTGGGGAGACAGTCTGGGGTAATACCTTTACTTAGGAGAAGGTGGCTGGAAGGCATCCCCAACCGACGATCATGGAGGTCTCCCTCCGCGGGACCCCTCCCAGACCCCGTGACATATCACCACAGAGAGTTTGCCCACATACACCCTCTTCCCAGCTCTGTTTCCCACAGACGTGTCTCCAGACCAGCAGTCATCTAAGCAAGATGTCGGCGTAGTCCACACGGAAGAAGCCCACCGTCGCCAGTCACCGAAGAGTTGTGTTCCACATCATCCAAAAGGTAAGGGGGGTTAGGATCATCGCCTAAATTCCGGTGGGTGGGGATGGATGACAGAGGGGAGGCCAAGATTCATTGGTGGAGCTATATAGGAAATAAACCTCTGCAGTGATGCCCACAAAAAATTTTTTAAACCAAAAAAAAATTTTTTTTTTAATTTAAAAAAACCTCTGGAGAGCTCCCCTTATCTAAAGGAGAGGGCTGGGAGGAAAGCAGTCACTAAGCAGAGTGCTTGAGAGAGAGAGAGGATAGAAGATGCAAGGTAAAAGTCGGACCTGAACAGCTAAAACTCTGTCAGTAGATACCCCTACGACGTGGGCTGGACCTGATCTGGTTTCCTAAATTCTCTGTACTTTTGGCTTGTATGGTTTGGTTTGGTTTATTTATATTAGGGTGTGTCTCAGCGGCGTCATGTCCTTGGAGGCTGCCCTCTTGAAGCTGTATTCTGTGCTTTTCTGTGCTTTGGTGTGTGAAACCCAGGACTGATGAACCTGTAGTTGGGCAAGTAGAATAAGGGTTTTGGGGGGAAGGGGTACAGTGGTGGTGGGTGGGCAAATGGGAAACGATGTCAAGGGGTCCATGTAGAAAAAGAATGTTTGACACAGAATCCAGGACAGATAAACCCCTCAGGACCAGTAACGAGAGAAGCGAGACCAGGAGGGTAGTGGGAAAGTGGAGGTCGAAGGGGGAACTGATCACAATGATTGACATACAACACACATCCCTCCCAGGGGGATGAACAACTGAAATGTGAGTGAAAGTAGATGGTGTAAAATATGAAAATAAAGATAATTTATGTTATCCATACAGAAGGCAGCAAGTTCTGTGTCTGCAACCATCTAAAACAGCATTTTCTCTTCATTTCCCTGCCATAGAACTTTTTTTTTGTGGGCATCACTGCCGCCTGGTGGGAGTAGGAGGCCCAGCCTTCCTCCTGGAAAGCTGCTGCTGGATTTGAACCGCCAACTCTGTGGGCCACAGTCCTGCACACAACCATTACACCACCAGGACTCAGCCCTTTTTTTTTTTCTTGTTCGTCATGCTTAGGTTTTATTATTCACTCACTGCCATCATGTACATGGGGGAGACGGGGATGAAGGTTCAGACATATACCACACCCTCCCTTCCTACACTCCTCTCCCCACACAGCAGGCAGAGAGGTGATTGATCCAGGGATGGAGGGATCCTAGGGAAGGAGGAGACAGACAGACAGACAGACAGACAGACAGAAGACAGAGACCTCCAGGCTCTCGGGAAAGAGTCACACAGCCGTCAATCTCTCAGAAGCCATAAAGCCAATATGGAGTCAAAGAGTGAATTGGGTGCACGGACGGACCATCGGTCGGTCAGTGGGTGGACAAAAGGTCCCGTGTCACTGTGGGACCATGGTAGTGGATGCAGATCAACGTCTTGCAAGGAAGATCAGAAGGAAGTGCGGGTCGTTGATCTGTCAGCGTCTTGCAAGGAAGAGCGGGTGGTTCGTTGGTGGGTCCCGGAACTCTGCAGCAGCGAGGGCTGGAAACTGGGAACCCTGCTAAGTCGCGGGGCTGGTTTGAGTGGGCCTGCCTCATTTGATCGCTGCTGCTGTCCTTTATCGGGTGTGCACGCTCACTCTGAAACACACACGTGCTCCAGACAGACCTGCTTACCTACAAGCCAGGGTCTTTTAATGAGATCATGAACTATAAACAGTGTCTGGAAGGGGGGCGGGGAGAGGAGAACCAGGAGGAGACGTTCCCAATACACACACACACACACACACACACCTCTACCGAAAGAGAACAGTCATTATTTCCAGCGACAAAGCAAATCCGAAAACTCCATAGAACTTTTTCCAATTAGTTTAACTTCCTATTTTTCTTTTTTCCTTTCTTGTGTGTGTGTGTGTGTGTGTGTGTGTGGGCATCACTGCCCTGGTGGGAGTAGGAGGCCCAGCCTTGCTCCTAGAGAGCTGCTGCTGGATTTGAATCGTCAACCCTGTGGCCGTAGTCCCGCACACAACCACTGCGCCACCGGGGCTCAGCCCTAACCTCCTATTTTTCTAAGATAAACATATCTTCCCTTAACAGGATGCAGTAGTCAGATTTTTTTTTGGGGGGGGGGCATCTCTGCTCTCCAGTGGTGGGAGTAGGAGGCCCAGCCCCACTGCTGGAACCGAACCTCCGTCCCAGTGGGCCGCAGTCCCGCGCACAACCACTACGCCACCGGGGCTCAGCCCTAGTCAGATCATTTTATCTTAACTAGACACTCCTGAATTGGGGCGAAGTCAAACCTGTCAATCAGGTCATAACTTGATACTGTATCCTTAGGGGTATGACCTTCTGGGGCAGAAGATCCTGAACTCTCCTTGTCGCTCTCTGCCACTGCCCTTGAGAGCTGCTGGAGTCCTGCTTTGTTCCCACCAAGTCTGCACAGACTGGCCTGTGATCTGCCGGCATCCTGCGTCAATGTTGTCTGGTCTTGGCGCAAGAGACTCCATTTTTAGGCGCAGCGCCTCCATTTCACCTCTCAAGAGCTCACTTCTGCTAAACCCTCCCTGTGCCTAATTGCAAATTCCTGAAATTTTGTACTTGGAATCAAGGTGCTAGCTGTTTCTAAAAGGTGATTTAAAGACCATCTCCCTTACGAAACCCAGCTGTGCGCACACTCCCTTCGTTTGAAGATTAACACCTGCGCCGGTCAAGGGGCTATAAAAATTTTCCTTTTGTTCCCTTGGCTCTCGGCTTCATCAGCTCAATACCCCGGGTTGCTGAACCCACCAGCAAGCTTCCCGAATAAAGCCGGCCTTAAAACTTCCAATTGGGGCTCCGGTTCTGTTTCGCGTCCAAATAAACTTTACAATTGTATGCGGCTGCCTGAGTCTGAAGGGCGGTTTATGCTGACAAACATGAGCATTGATTCAAATGCTTAAAAAAGAGGCTGTTGTGGAGTTCATTTCTTGAGAGGGGCCGGGCAACTATTTAAAAACAAATAAACAAAAATTCCTCCAGATTTCTTGCCCCTCAAACCAAGCTGCATGGCCAAAGAGGAAAAGGAGGAAAAGCACATCTGAGAGGACTTGGAATCCTGAGGGACAAACAGATCCCTCTCACACAGACAAGAAGCAAACGACTGTCGGGTTAGTGGATGTGAGGTTCTGGGTCTCAGCTTTCCCTGTCCATAAAAAGGATTCAGGGACCCGTTTCTCAGGTACTCAGGGTGTCCAGGCAAGACAGGACATCTGTGTCCCCACTGCCACCCTTACCCTCACCCTAAATAAGCCTGGTGCCACACACCAAAGCTCCAGACATGAAGATAGAGTCCCTGCTCGTCTCAAGACTCAGGGGCACCCTCCTGGTCAGTGCCCCCCCAGCCCCTCTAAAATCCCTAGTGCCTCAGTTTCTCCTCCCTAAGTACTCCTGGCATTCCCTGGCTCAGGGACCCCGCCCCAGAACGGGCTACCTGTAACCACCCCCACACTCCACCCCAGCATGGGAGTTCATGGCCCTGCTTAGGCCAGTACGTCTACAGACCTATCTTGCGGGGGTATAGGCAGTCCCAGGCCCAGGTTCTGGGGGTCCCACACTGTTTGGAAGAGCAGTGCCTCCTCTCTCTTAGCCGTCCCACCCAACTCCACCCCACCCAGGTCTCCCCAAGCCTGGGGATGGGGGCGGGGGGCCCTCCCGAGTTCTCAGAAAACAAAATCAAGGGGAAAGAATGAGGAGAAGGGAGCTCGTTACCAGAAAGTAAAGGAGAAGGCCTGCCCAGGTTTAAAGCGAGCTGGATTGGTCTGGCAGCGGCAGCCCCAGAAACACCCTGCGTGCACACACACGTGTGCTCCGAGGTACGCACGAGGTCTCCTTTGAATGCACAGACAGAGCTGCACGGGATGGTGCACAGAGAAAGGCCAGGTGAGAAGAGGCAGGCAGGGGGAAATGTGCAGAACAGAGTAGGCACAGTGGCCCCGGAAGCACCACCCTTCAGAGGCATAACCTGACACACTGAGAAAGACAGACAGACACACCCAGAGACACGGAGAAGTGCACACACAGGGGCATGCTTGCACACACACAGACACACAAAGAAACAGGAAACAGGTCAGGTTTCACGAGCGGAGAGCAGCCATGAGAGCTGGCAGCACAAGAGGCCTAGAGAGGAGGGAAGGCCCTGACTGCCCCCCGCCCCCCCCGCCGCACCCAGCATCCCTTCACAAGCACCTTCGAAAATGGATCCAGGGGAAAAGATACTGCCCCAAAGGAAAAGAGAATTCTTTCTAGAATTTGCTAACAGCCATTAGGGAGAGGAGGTGAAGAGCTTCTCTCCAGTTTCCATCCCTACTAAGTCATGCCCTGACCCCCTGGTCCCCTTGCTGTGTGGACCTCTGCCCTCTATACCTGTCCACCATGCCTCTACTCCTCCCTAAGAGTTTTCTAAGTCGGGGCACCTCAGCCATCGAGTGATCCCACCTCCCGCCCCACCCGGGGAAAACCCAGCATCTGTGAGTGGAATCTGAGGCAGAAGAGGCTGCTGGGTCGAATGACCTTTGAAACCCCAGCCTTCAGCATCTCCCCTCCTTCTCTGGTTCCCTAGGACAAATCCAGAGGGGACATTTCTCCTCTGCCGTCTGCTGGCCACAGTGCTAGGGTTTCTCACGAATTCTCTTCCCTTACTTCATTCTCTTGCTGTCCTCTATTCACAGATGAGGAAACTCCGGGCTGGGCTGGCCAGTCAGGGACAGCTGCAGGACTGGAGACGGAGGGAGAGGAGGGGAGTTTGAGGTGTGCTGCAGAGGGGGTGAAGGTGGAACAGGGTGGTTCCAGTGAAACTTTACAGTCGACTTCTTCTCCCACGATTTACCCTCCCTTTCCCGTCTCCTCCCCCCCCAGGACCTGGGAAGGGGACACTCCCTCTGGCTCAGGTCCCTTAGCATTCCAGACACACCCCCTTGGGGGACCTGGGGACAGGGAGGGAGGTGGTGGGAATCTTATCCCACCCCCACATCTTCAGGCAGAGCCTGGACTGGGTGACCTTACGTCGGCCACCCACCCTCCCGCCCTGAGCCAGGGTCTCTTCTGTGAAGTGTCTAGGGACTAAGAGAGGATTTGGTCCTTACAATAGACCCAGGGATCTCCTGGTTCCCACGGGGTTAAACTCTGCAGAAGGATTGGGTTGGGCCACCTTCCCTCATATTCCCATTGAAACCAGAGAGGACCTGGCAAGGAGAAGGGGGTGAGGTGGGAGTCATGGACACACACGTGACCTGAAAGCCTCCTGGCTCCAGTGTGCCCGTGGGGCCAAGCCCGGCGGGGGTGCCCGACTGCAGAGATGAGGCAGGAGGAAGGACAGGGAGGGACGCTACTGGCATCTCTGGGCTCAGACCATTGTGGTCTAGACTGTGGGAGCTAGACAGCAGAGGCACGGGGGGCACCCTGGAGGCGGGCACTGGAGCAGAGCGGGAGGACTCAAAAGAGCCAAGTGCTGGCGTAGGCAGGAGCGTGGCAACGCACAGGGTAGTCGGGACTGGAGCATTATAAAGAGATCATGTCCCTGTGACCCGGGCCAGCTCCTGGAGTCTGGATGCAGGGTGGAAGGGCTCGGAGATTCCCCGGAGTGCCAGCCAGCCAGTCTCCCCCTCAGAGGTTCTCCGGCTTGGTGGTTTTAAGGTACTGGGGCCCCTAACAGCTCGAGGTTGCAGAGAACAGTATGGGTGCCTTTTCGGTCTCCCGCAATAACAGGGCGCTCACATCTTGGGGAGCAGCTCCAACCTGCTTTCTTGAGGTGACAGTTGGGTCCAGGGATTGGGAAGGAGACCACTCTCCTGACAACACCCAGTAAGATGGAAGCTTGGGGGAGAGGCTTGGTGAAGGGGTGGAGGTGGTAGACGGAGCTGGGAGGCTTGTTAAGGGGTTCTCTGGTCTGTGTGACTGACCCCCGTCACCCTAGGCAAAGCTGGACTTCTTCCCCCCATTTGGGGGGTACCCTACCCAGGCTAAAACCTCACAGGGCATCTGAGTAGCCAGACAGACACACTGTGCTCCTTATCTGCTCCAGAAAAGCAGCAGCACAAGCAGAGAGATTACACGGTTGGCAGCTTGGGGCATAGGTTTTATTATTTTTTATATAAAAGACAAAAGAGTACATAAGTTGAGGGAAGGCTTCAAGGCGTGAGGAGCCGATTTGGACTGAGGTCTCACAGGCCCCTTCTTGTGAGTCCGTCTGTAACATTTGTTATATGGATTTAAACAACAACAAAGCAAACATGAAACATATGACCTAGTTCACCCTCACCCACTCAGGCCTAAAATATGCCCCAGACACATTACATGGCTCCTTCTTACATAAAAGTCGGAACCCCACTCTCAAGTTGTGAGTTCCCTCCCGCCAGCCCTACTCAGATCCCCACGCCCCCGCCCCAAAGCTTACTGGAAACCTGCCCCCCCTTAGAAAAAAAACCGGGTAGACACAGACACACAGACACACAGACACACAGACACACACACAGAGTCTTGCTGCCCATTCTCTCCCTTTGGGAGACAAGGGGACACATCAGTCCTGTCCCACCATGGCTTATGGGCAGTGGCCTGAAGTCCCCTTCAGGCCGAGGGGAAGTGCTCCTGGGGGCTGTCCAACAGGGAGCTCCCGAGCCTGGGAGGGAGGCCATGAGGGGGACCTGGGACGTGGCCCCTGCAGTCAGTGAGGGGCGGGACAGGGAGGGCCTGGCCAGGCCCCTCAGATCTGCTCCTTGTGCTTCATGTGGGCCAACTTCACATTCTCCTCATCGTTGGCGGGCACGGGCTGCTCCAGGTGGCAGCCGATCATGAGCTGGTACACGAAGACGCCCCCGATGGAGCCCAGGAGCGGGGAGACGATGGGCACCCACCACCAGTGCTTTCCGGTCCTGGGGGGAGGGGCGACAGGCATGCTCAGGGGCGGGCAGGGCGCGGGGTGGGGGCAGGC
>PVJH01004245.1:0-78016 GCA_004026705.1 Nesogale talazaci
TTTTTTTTGTGTGTGATGATGTGTGCTACATATAGTGATACAGTTATGTTTTATACTAAATCATTGGTGGAAACAAACAAAAAAACTTGTGGTGGACTTCAACGTGGACTGACTTCCATCACTAACAAAATGTCATCGGTGGTATAAGGTAATTCTCAATACACACACGCATGCACATCTCCTGGTTATCTACACCTTGGGTTGTGAGCCTTTTGCTGATGGCTTGTGTGTTTTGACATCGGGCTCAGCCACGTGGTGCTTTTGAAGTCCATAGTCACCACTGAAAAGGGCTCAGCGTGTGTGTGAACAGCCACCCGCAGTACAACAGCAACAGTCACTTAATGGGAACCTCTCGGATTTTGCTCTAAGGTTTTGGGATTAGCCTACTTTGGAAAAGAGCTTTTGTATTGCCACTTACAATTTCCTGATTTAGAAATTAATGCAGGCAGTTAAGTTATACCAGCCTAATTTTAGAAAGATAAATTATGAATGTTGGAATGAAAAGAAAGCAGAAGATTCAGCCAACATTGGCAACATTCTGGAAATTAATTTAAATTTGCATCAAGTAGGAGCATATTGTTTGTAAATGATGAGACTTCCATATACTCTTGTACAGCTGTAATGAGGAAGAATCATACCTACTTGGTTAAGCATCGGCTTCGTTAATTATAGAACTTGGGCCAAAATAAGTCCTTTCAAGGGGAATTAAAAGATACCTGCATTCAAATACTACATGTTTCTCTTGCACAGTAATTTAAGTAACTTTTTAGAAAATCTTATCCTTAGTGCCACAGTCAAGAGGTAATAATAATAAATAAGCATGGTTATGATAGAAGTTTTGGCAAAATCTATAGATGGTTCATGTGTCTTAAAAATAGTTGGCCTTTTGGCTAAGATCAATTGTAGTATCTGTCCTTATCAGTTTAATATCTGACACATTCTCTATATGAGGATAGGGTATTAAATGGATTTTTGGCGTAGGGAGATGGAATAGGAGCTTGCTCCGTCCACTCGACGCATCGACTTGGTATTGTAGTACTTCCAGGAATGGTGCACCAAGAAAAAGAAAAAAAGTCATTACCACGTAGTATGTATTAGTTGCTATCATGAATTGGTTGTTGTTTTATCTATAGCATATTATTGCCAACTTAGGAGCTTCAAATAACACAGATTTTTTTCCTAACCACACAGATTTATTATTTTATACATCTGAGGTTTATAAAAGTACTCTCATGGTGCAATGGTTAAAGCAGTCTTGCTAACAAAAGATTGGCAGTTTAAATCCACCAGCTACTGTGTGGACCGAAAGATGTAGCCATTGGCTTCCGTGAAGAGTCCAGCTTTGGACACTCTGGGACAGTTCTTCTCTCCTATCCCTAGAGAGTCTCCATAAATCAGAATCAATGGAACAGATGGGGGCTTGGCTCTAGTTCGGAGGTGAGAGTCCAAAATGAGTCTCCTGGGGCCAAAACAAAGGTGCCCACAGCACTGTCCCTTCTGAGGCTCTGGTGGAGAGTCCACTTGCCTTTTCCAACTTCTTGCAAAGCCCACATTGCCTGGCTCCTGAGCCAGCAGTCCTGGGACTCCTGCCTCAGCGCATGGCATGACTTCTCTTGCTGCAGCTCTGCGCTTCCCCTTTTCACATTTCAAGACCCTTGTCAGTACATTGGCCCCACTTGGATCATCTAGGATAATTTCCCCATCTCAAGATTCCTAATGTAATTGCATCGGCAAAGTCCCATCTAAAGTAGTTGCCCTCTAAAGTAACCTGCCTACAGTGCTGGGGGTACGGATGTGCATTTGGTGGTTGGTGGGTGGGGATGGCATTATTCTGCCTCTCCCTGAGTGTTCACTGTTCTATTAACAGTTCACATCTCTGGCTTCTGGACATAAGCCTTTTTTGATCCTGTGAGAATATATAGTAGAACATGATAAGAAATGAGGGCAAAAAGAACACATATTGCCTTTTAAAGTATTGTTTTAAGACTAGTCACAGGCCCTAAAGAATAAGATACCCCTAAAATATTTTTTCATCAATAAGTGACCACATGGGAGACTGGAAAATCTTAGCTATGTCAGAACTCAAAGCATACATTTTTTTTTGCAAAAGCAGTTCTTTAACAAAAAATCAAGTGAAACAACTAAAAAAATCTACACAAACAAATAGAAAATATATCTGTCAGAAAAGTTCAGATACCTACACACTGTGCTTAGCTGCTTTTGAAATAAAGATGCTTCACACGAGAGGAAATTAAAAAACATAAATGTACTTTTTAGTGAAATGAACGTTTCCTTGCCACCTCCACCCCCACTTTTTTTTGTTTTGTTTTGTTTTGTGGGCATCACTGCCTCTGGTGGTCGTGGACGCTACCCAGTCCTGCTCCTGAGAGCAGCCGCTGGATTTGAACCGCCAAGCCCATGGGCCACAGTCCTGCACTCAACCACTTATGCCACCAGCCCCCCTCCTTTTTTTTTCCGCCCACTTTCTTGTAGATAGAGCTAGTCACTTCAAAGTATCTCTGTTAACTTGTTTCTCCAGGTCATTGCAGTATCTCTAGATAATAAATTTAATCTGTATTTTTGTATCAACTGTAGACATTGGCTATTGACGTATTGTTAGGATAGGGCTTGTGGCATTGAAGTGAATAAGCCACACCTTCTCTTTCCGCAACTCAACCTTCACCCCCCACCCTGTTAACTCAGATTTAGCACTGCAGATGGAGGCGGGTGGGGTGGGATTTTTTTTTCACAATCTGGGGTTTTCAGAATCAGAGGGTTTAGATCCCATTCAATATTAGCATCAGTGTGCTTGTCTTCGCTTAGAGTTCCTCATCCATTTTATAATCAAACATACAGCATAGAATATGAGTAAGTGATGATGATGCGTTCTCGTTATTTTGATGTGATGTCAGACCCAACCAACCCGACTCGCTGCTAGTCAGCCAATAGGGTTTCAGAGGCGGTGGCTCTCTGTGGGAGCAGGCAGTCTCCTGCTTCTCCTGCCAACCTTGAGGTTCCCAGTCCTGTGCCTGACCCACAGGGCCACCAGAAAATGGGCCTAAATATTTTCACACATACAGTAGAGGTCCTGGAACATAATTTCTTAAAAATAAAAATCCTGTTAATACTTGCTCCGAGGTTATGACCACTGCTGCATCAAGACTAAAAATGCACTGGTTCTGTCTCTAAGCAGATGACCTAACGCTCTTCATCATGGACCCAGAGTTATTTACCATGAACTTCTGTTTGCCTTCACGTATCCCTGCTCATGCCCCACACTGTTTCAGAAGAGGAGCTGGACTCCCCTTTCTGACGCTACCTCTTCCACTGGTAATGTGGCGTCGGGGGACCATTCTTTTACTGTCTTTGTATCTCTAATGCAGTCTCCTCTCTCCTTAAAACAAAACACAAAAGCTTTTGGATCTTTGCTCTCAAACGGACACTTGGTAAAGCTTTCCTAATTTCTTAAGTTCTCCCTTCCTTTATATCAAGGCATTCCCTGCGTGTTTGTCATTAGTGCCCCTTTCTTTTGGTGTTTCTCCAGAGATAGCTGCTTCCTATGACTTCAGTTCTCATTCTGAAGCCCCGCCTCACTCTTGGAGCTCAGATGCTCTTTCTCTCCTCTCCATAAGCACAGCTCACTGATAGACAGTTGTTCATCACCACGAAGGAGAGAATGCACGCTGCCTGACCCTCTGCCATCCCAACAGCCCCGGGTGTCCTCAATTCCAGATTTACCCTCACCTTTTTTTGGCCATTGTTGTTGAGAAAGAAGATGCAAAATTATTTTGTCAATGACATAATTGTAAGTTTGAACAATTCCAAGAAATGAAAAAGGTATTTTTTTGTCAAGCTGTGATTTAGTATTCTAGTGAAATTATCTTACATTCTCATCTTTTTAAAAAAATCATTTTATTGGGGGCTGTGCTAGTCTGGGTGGACTAGAGAAACAAATCCCTAAGCATGCATAGGAAAGAGGTTTATATACAAGAGCAACTGTACATTAAGAAAACATCCCAACCCAGTCCAGTCCAAGGTCATAAGTCTGATATGAGCCCATGTGTCTAATACCAATCTATAAAGTCCTCTTCAGACTTATGAAACACATGTAATGACATCAACTGCAGGATAATAACAGGCCAGGGGGTAGAAAGTCTTAGGATCCAATGGTGGTGTAAGCATCTTAGCACTGGCAGGAGACTCTATGTGGCTTCTCCGGCTTTAGAGGTCTGGTTCCAGCAGGGTAAGTGCATGTGGCTTCTCCTCCAGGTTGTCTCACCTAGGGTCAGCCTTGTCTCTCAGTAGAGACACAAAGGACTGAGTAGTGAGTCTCTCACCTTCAAAGGGGAAATATGGCTGATTTTCCAGAAATCTCAGGAGAAAGCCATGCCCACACAGAGGTCTCATTGGCTACCTCCAGATTGATAGGGTAAACTCCAACCCTACACTCTTAATCCTTAATTGATATCAGATTAAGTGACGGCCACAGAGGCTCTTACAGCCCTTATCACAATCCATACATCTATCCATTTTGTCAAACACATCTGTACATTTGTTGTTATCATCTTTTTCAAAGAATTTTCTTTCTACTTGAGCCTCTGACTTCAGGTCCTCATATTTCTCTCTCTCCCTCTCCCATACCCTCTTGATAATTTATAAATTATTATTTTTTATTTTTATTGTCTCACATTGACTGCTGTCTTATTTCACCCATTTTTATGCTGTTTGTCCCCTGGCATGGGGACCATAGTCGATCATGGTGATTGCTTCCCCTTTACTACCCCCCACCATCCCCAACCCTTCCCCTCCTAGTATCACTGTCAACAACAGTATCTTATACCTAAGAAGTGAGTTCAGTAAGTGTGCAGAATCCATGATCAGCAGACAAGAATCAGAATGACATTTATACTAATAAAATTCCTAAACACATACAAAAATATAACACCATCTACTGTTGCTCCGAAAATAAAATGAGACATATATTTGATAAAACATGGAGCATCTTTGCCACATCTATTTGCTGAAAAACCACAAAATGCTGATGAACAAAAGTGAAGAACTCCTAAATTAATACAGATAGGTGCTCTGTTTATGTATTGGAAGATTCAATATAGTAAAGCTGTCAGTTCTTCCCAAATGAATGATAGGGATTGATGTTTGTTTTTAATTGTAGTTTGGATTTAAATTTACAGAGAATATTCCTTTTCCCTTCAACAGTGTTTACACAATCTGTCTGTGATATCCTGTATAGTGGCCAGTCCTTCAGGATGACTGCACTCCTCCCCATTTCCTCCATGGCTTCTGTTTCCAGTCATCCATCTCTTTGCTCCTTCTTGTCTTCTGAGCTTTATTTGTGGGCACGTGCTGCCCTTTGGCCTCATGTGGTTGATTGTATAGGGAGCATGACTCCTAGTGTTATTATTACTTTATATTGTTTCTATTACTTATTATTATATTAGTGTTGCTTAAACTGTTATATTGATTTATATTGTTATTTTGTTATTGTTTGACTGGAAGTTGATGCCCAGCGGTCGACTCTGTACCAGGTGTGAAAGGTTTTGAAGAACCACACAGTCTCTGGAATCTCACCAGTCTCCATCAGACCAATATATTTTTATTTTTGTTTTCAATATGATTTTGAACTTTGTTCAACATTTCCCCACCCCCTCTCTGCCCAGGGTTTTCTACTGTAGTCCTGAACAAAGTGATTGGGAGTCCAAGCCAGAAAACTCTAGTTTTTCTGGTTTCATTGTTTCCTTGTGTCCTTGGTTTGCTTCACTCATGGTGAGTAGTGCTTGACTGGTATCTTAAAAGCTTGTGAGTAGCCACCAAATATGGTTTTGCCACTGCGTATTTTGAGTGTCTTGAACCTGGATCCCCCTTCCTCCCCCCGTAATAGACACTCTTCTAGTATACTCAAAGATAAATAAATCTTTAAATAAAAGCATGTTTAACCAAAGATAAAGTATTGCACACTTCACCCCCACCCTCCTGCCTGTAGGAGAATAGAATAAGCACACTTCTCTCTGTCTTTTCTGTGCGAATCCTTCCAATGACCAGTTTTCTCGTCACTCAGTGGTAAGTTACAAGAGCTGTAAATTTAAAAGCTCCCAAGATTCCTGCAATCTGCAAGGTTCATTTCAAGTATACAAGCCTCCTCGCCCTCAGACCCCCTGGTTCCCTTAAATATATCCGATTAATCAATTGTCGGCATTTTTCTGATTACTTGCAGGTCTGCAATTAAAGCTCTGCGTCCTGGAGGGTTACTTGTTTACTCGACATGCACGCTTTCCAAGGCAGAAAATCAAGATGTGATCGGTGACATTTTAAACACCCACAATAACATGGTGCCTGTGGACATTAAAGGGTTGGCAAGGACTTGCTCTCAAGACTTCACATTTGTTCCTGTCGGCCAGGAAGGTGGACTTTTGGTAATTCCCGATAAGGACAAACCCTGGGGTCCAATGTATGTGGCTAAGTTGAAAAAACTGAATCATGTATGCTTGGCAACATGTATTTTATAAACCATATTAATAAATGATTTTATTTTATGGGGTTTTAAAATATGGTACTGTTTAAATAATTGTACAATTATTTCTGGAATTCTAGTTAGTAAGTACTTCAGCATCTCAGAATCTAGACTTGAGAATTTTTCAGGTAAATGTATTTTTCCCCCCTAGAAATCTGTCTGTAGTGATGATTTAAGGTGGTGCAGATGGTGTTTGTTCAGTACAATAAATCTGCTGCCTCTTACTTGGCATTTTATAGTTAAATTAATCAGAATACATCATTCCTCTGCATAAAATGTTTAGAAAAACCTTCTGTCCACGAATGTTGGGTCTCTGAGCCTTTAAAAACACACATTTTCTGGCTCTCTTATTTTGTTACTCGTCAAATGTACAGATTCTTTCAGGACATTTTTTTTCCCCATGTTGGTAAGAACTAATTGGTATTCTGAGACTAAATTCTTAAACAGAACTCTCTCTAGTTCTAAGGAAATAGGTTTCTTATTTGCCAAGTTGTTCTCTGTTAAGGACTATGTTCTGTTTATTGCAAAGGTTGGTGTCTCTATGGACACCAGCTTTATTCAGCCCCAGTCCCCTCAAGATTTTTTGCATTTACAAATACAAATAGAACTGGTAAAATATGTTGAAAGGTCTTTGAAAGGTCATTAGAACAGCAGATTCACATGCACATGTTTGACTTTCGACATTCAGCTTGTACAATAATGGAGTCTATCTAGCAGGCTATAAAGCAAGTGCTTCGAACAAAACCAGAATGATTAATAACATCAATAACTGAACTATATTTGGAGAGTTTTGTTACATAATTGTAGTCATAATGAGCAGTACAGAATCTGATTATCGTACAGTTGTGGTCTGGAGGGGCTTTTTATTTCACTTCGTTATGAAATGTTATATGAGAGCGTGATGTCACATATTAATGCACAAGAGGGAGATGTCTAATGAAAGTGGATTGTATTATTACCAAACCCCAGTAGCTTTCCAGTACCATTGACTAAGTGGCTCTCCCTGTGTAATGTACCCTGGGAATCTTGTGTACATTCCTGTACATGTGCTTTGAGGTTTAGCTTCAGGTTTGCAGTCTGTTTTTTCCCCGGGCATTGCTTTACTAAGAGCCCAAGCATATTTTCCCAAGTATTATAAATTTTTTTTTTAAAGAAAAACTAAGTAGCATATTCAAACAGATGATATCTATTTGAGAATTAACTTTTTAGATAAACCTATATCTGATGATAGAAATACAAAATCCTGGGGCTGAGCCCTGGTGGTGTAATGATTGAGTGTGGGACTGTGGCCCACAGGGCTAGAGGTTCATATCCAGCAGCAGCTCTCCAGGAGCAAGACTGGGCCTCCTACTCCCACCAGGGAGCAGTGATACCCACACACACACAAAAAGAAATACAAAATCCTGCTGAGCCTGAATCCTATTGAATTGTTCAATTATATTTCATGCATTTAAAATGCATGATTTATCATTAAATGCTTCTTTTTTATTTTAGAGAAAATTTTCCCCAATATTCATCGCACTGATCTTTTTCTTTCCCCACCCTTTATATCTAAAGGGGATGTGTCAAGTAAAGCTAGATCTTATGTCCCCAATCCACTTGCCAAATATACTTTTTAATACAGAAGATTAATAATGATAGAAATGATTTTTCTCCATTTACGCTTCTTGCCTTATTTTCAATTTGAAATTATAATGCAGTCGATTATTCAACATGGCTATTTTAACCATAGCCTTTTCTACTGCCTTCATTTTCTTGGTAAGTCTGGGTGGTGGTTAGGAGTTGGGCTGTGATTTACAGCGTCAGCAGTTTGAAACCACTCACTCTGAGGGGGAGTGATAGGGCTTTCTTTCTACACTTGGAAACAGTTCCTGTCTCAGAAACTCACAGGGGCAATTTTACCCTGTCCTATAGGGTCATAACGAATAGACATTGATTGACTTGATGACAGTGAATTTGGGTTTTGGTTTTCTGGGTAAAAAGGTGGGAAAAAATGCTATTGGGTTATAAGATTCAGCTGTGAATGTTTGTTTAGAAGCACTAAATGTGAGTCCCATCCTGCTGTATATAAAGTCAGCTACCTCAGAAGCAAGACGGGAAATTTTCATTGCCAGCGAGGAAAGCTAGGAGTGGAGCGCACTCTTTGAACCTGGAGATTCCTGAGCAATGAACTTCCCTGAATCAGGAGACAACTTGGCCACCAGAGAGAGGCAGAGGAGTAACAACAGCAGAACGAGGCGACAACACTAAATTTCCTAACCCACAGAGCAAGGGAAACGGAGTGCCTGTGGGCGGGACTCGATCTTAAGGAGTGGGTTGCTTCTGAGTACTAGATTAGGGGAGCTGAGTTTGCTGACCTTGGAGCTGGAAAAGCTGGATGCCTGTGGGTTGAGACTCATAGAGGAGTGGCATGCCTTTGGGGTATTTATTGGCAGCCCTAAAGGAGCTTTATTACTCTTCCTGAGCAGGGTACAGGCCAAGCTAAGAGACTGAGAGCCATAGAGAGGCCTGCCTACAGGCACTGCACAGAAGAAACTGTACTGACGAAATAACTATATTATTTCTCATCTAAATTGTACATTTGAAGTGTATCTTGTCAACTTCCCTAATAAACCTCATAATCAAGACCAACGCCAGTGAATTCTGTGCAGCTCTTGCGTGGAATTTCCAAACCCAACTGAGAAAGTAGAGCATGCATGGGAGGGAAGGCCGGTGCCAGCATTTATAAGGAAGCATGGAGGATGGGTCATGCTTGACTTCTACCTTATAGAAATTGGCCGTGAGCACTTGGCCCTGCTGCTGTTGCATCCTGCTGGCATAGTGGTTTGCTTTGCTTAGTGGGCTGTTAACCTAAAGGTCAGCAGTTTGAAAGACCAGGATTTCAATCCCCATAACAGTTGCAGTCTCAGAAACTCACAGGGACAATTCTACCCTCTAGGGTCACTATGAGATTGTATCAACTTGATGACGGTGAAGTTTTTTTTTTTTTTTTTTGTTTATTTGGTAGGGAAACATGCGTGCTGTCTAGTTAAAGGAAGTTAGATGCCACTCTATATCATTTTCCTTTACCCGGAATTTATCTGCAGGATAGTTCAATGTGGGTTAATCACAAATCTTTACAAGGCACTTTGTGGAATGCCATTATTTTCCCACTAAAATGCACTGAAGTCTAATCTGAGTGTCTGTTGTACCATCTAAATTAAACTTTCTCATGATTACTGAAAGATGTAAATATATAAGACTGAGTAATTATCTCTGTCATATCATGGAAATCTTTATTAAATAAAAATCTCAAAGTATATCACTGTTGTCTCTTCCCATGCCTCTCACTCAGGACTACACACTTCTGGTGGTGGGGTTTCCTTCCTTCCAATGCTGTCCTGCAAAGAATTTTGCACTCTTTGATTTACATCCTGACAAAAGTGCAGTTTTAGCATCTTCAAGGACCTCAAATGGTGTTCTTTTCAAATGCTAGTTTGCATTTTCAAGGGGCAAGCTCAGGTCTGGATGTTGGCCTGCCTCAGGTTTCTGGTCGGAAAGCCCTTGCCACTCTCAAAGATGATGTGATACATTATCACGAGAAAAAAGAAAAGGAAAAATAAACCCTCTGGAACAATGTTCCTGAGCAGTTTTTGCAATGTTCAAGAGCAGTTTTTGCTTATTTTGTTTATTTTTTAACTTCATCTTAAGCTCCTTGATCGTCCTGTGTCTTTCTATCCATCATAGGAAATGTAGGTCTGTTCCTTGGAGATCGTCAAGAGCACTTGCTGCAAGCTCCGGCCTGGAGTTTAATGACTGAGCAGGTCTCTTCAGAAACCACAGTTCTAATGGGGCCATTTTTCATGCCACCCTAAAATAAGATAAGTGTAGGTCAGAGAGAATTTATCTGCAGCCCCCTGCTGATTGCAGAGACATGTGTAAGTATGTTTGTGGTAGATCTATGTACCTGTGAACTAGGAGCACAGCAGCAATACTTTTTGACATTCTCTTTATGTTAGTCTGCGTAGACTAGAGAAACAAATTCATAAACACTCTGTGTGTACAAGAAAGAGTTTTATATACTAGAGCAATTGTACATTAAGAAAACATCCCAGTCCAGTTTAGTTCAAGGTCATAAGACCAATATTAGCTCATATGTCCGATACCAATCTATCAGTCCTCTTCAGACTCATGAAACACATGCAATGATGCTGAGTGCAGGGGAATCATAGGCCAGGGTGTAGAAAAGCATTGTAAGCCTCTCAGTGCTGGCAGGGGTGTCCACATGGCTTCTTCCCAGCACCCAGGACTGCATCAGGGTGGGTCCATGTGGCTTCTCCTCAGGGATGCCTTGCAGGAAGCAAGCCTTGTCAGTCAAGTCTCTTAGGCAGGGAGTACTGTCAGAAAGTCTCTCAGGAAGTGAATCGAGAGACCCAGTGTCTCCGCCTCCAAGAAGGAATTACCACATTTTCCAGAATTCTCAGGAGGTGACCATGCCCACATAGAGATTTCATTGGCTATCTCTAGATTGACAGGCTAGACTCCACCCCTACACTCTTAATCCTCGAATTGACACCAGATTAGGTGAATGCCACACCCTTGTAAATATGAGAGGACTTAAAAAAATTCATGAGAAAAATGAAATTAAAAAGAATGGGAATTTTCCATGAGCATTTTCAAGCCCACTCATAAAGATCTCATTTTATTCTCACTAATAATTACAATTAACTGCTATGTTTATTAAGCATTAAGTGTTTGATAATTTTTTTCTTTTGTGGGAATCACTGCCTCTGGTGGGATAAAATTCTTTATAACACTCCAGGAGCAGGTTTTATAAGTTGCCTTTAGTGGTAGAGAAAATTGAAGCTCAGTCTTGTCAATAGCTTGCTAAGGCTACACTGTAAAGCAAAGGTTAAATTCACTCCCAAACCTGGCTTTTTCTGCTCTGTGTTATCTCACCTGTTGTGTGCTATAGGAATGCTCACCTAGATTTATAAAATAGCTTTGCTCTTTCTCTTGCTCACTTGTTTGCAGGTCATAAGAGTTAATCAATGCCTGGAGAAAGTCTTTAAATGATCTCAGGACATGTCCTACAGAAGTACTTTTGTGATTGTAATACCCAAAATTCTCCTGTGGAGCTTTTCTGTACCTTCCTTCTTTTTTTTTTTTTTTTTTTAACAGATGCTGAACCAAGTAGTAGAAATTTGGGGGTAACTCTGGAGTGTCGTTTGAAGAGCAAGAAAAAATTAATATCATGAGTTGTGGCAATAAGTTCATTCCAAAAGAGCTTTATAAAAATTTAGGTTGCTTATCAACACATTAACTTTCCCACCTGTAGGACACTAAACAACCATGAGTTTCAGAACTGGACTGAACAAAGGCAGTGCTCTTAGATGATTTGTCTTGAATTTCTAAAGCACCAAATATTATCTGTGGTTTGGAATCAATGTGCCTCACAGCCTTTATCCTATTACATATATCTATAGTAACTTCAGGTGCAAGTTGTTTGTTATCTTCTTCGCAATATTGTGAAAATATATTTTGTGTAGTGTGGGCTGTCATTATACTCAGTATACTCAGTTCCATTTCATAGTGAGCCTCTCTACAACAGAATGAGATGCTGTCCAGTCCTGCACCATCCTCTCATCTGTTCTTATTCTTGAGCCCATAGTTGTAGTCACTGTGTCAATTCACATTGTCATGGGCCTTCCTCCAGTTTGCCAAACATGGTGTCCTTTTCCAGGGCCCGTTCTCTCCTGGCAACGTGTCAGGAGAAGCCAAGCCATTCTTTCACCTAAGGAGCATTCTGGCTGTACATCGAACAAGATAGATCAATTAATTTGTTCTTTCATCACTCCCTGACACATTCAATATTCTTTACCAACACTATTGTTCAAATGCATTCAGTTTTCTTTGGTGTTTCTTGTGTAATGCTCAATTTTCTAAAGCATATGAGGTAATTTAAACTATCATGGCTTAGTTAAGGCATACCATAATCCTCAAGGTAACATGCTTGCTTTTCTACACTTTAAAGAGGTCGTGTGCAGAAGATTTATCCAATGCAGTGCATCATTTTATCTCTCGACTGTTGCTTTCATGAATTTTGTTTGTGGATCCAAGCAAGATGAAACCCTTGACAACATCAACCTTTTCTCTGTTTACCAGTATTTCACCTATTGGTCCAGTGATAAGGATTTTGGTTTTCCTTGAATTCTGAAGAAAGGCTTCCATCCTTGATCTTCAATAATATGTGCTGTAAATTCCCCTTACTTTCAGCAAGTAAGATTATGTTATCTGCATATTGAAGTTTGTTAATAAGCCTTCCTCCAATTCTGATGCCACATTCTTCTTCAAATAAAACAGCTTCTATGATGATTTGCTTAGCATCCACATAAAATAAGTATGGTGTGTTAGCCCAGATTGACTATAGAACAAATCCACAGACATTCACATATGTTTAAGAAAGGTTTATAAGAAGGCGTAATTGGACATCAAGAAAATATCCCAGCCCCATCCAAATCAAGTCCATAAATTCAATACTAGTCCAAAAACCCTCTTGTGACTCATGCAACTACGTGCAATGATGGAGAATGCAGGAAGATCACAGGCTGGTGTGTGTGGAACCTTGTGGACTCAATGGTGCTGGAAGCTTCACAAGGTTCTCACAGATCTCAGCTCTAAGGCTTGCCAAGAGGAAAGTGAAACCCAGAGAGACTGTTCTGCCTCCAGGGAAAAGAGTGAGGCTGACTTTGGGAAGCCATTTGTCTCAGTTACCCTCCAATCAAGCTGCAACCTTATTGACAAGCTAAACTACCTTCATGTTCCTATGGGAGCCAAGTTGGCACAGAAAACCTAACAATCACAAATAGTGAGAGGATACAACACTGAGTCCCGATTTTAAACTATGCAGTATTCTCTGTTCCATTCCCATCACTGCCTCATGATCCATATATATGTTCAGCATAAGCACAATGAAGAGTTTCCATTCTGTGTAAGGCTATCCATGGTTTATGTTTCACACAGTTGATGCCTTTGTATAGTGAAAGAAACACAAGTAAATATCTGTCTGGTATTCTGGGTTTGCAGAATGATGCTATATAGCAGAATGATGACTAAAATAATCGTAAATCAGACCTGTATCTAAGTGAACTTGATGTTTGTGAAATAGCCATCAGATAATCTGCATAAAGGATTGCAGCCCATTGAGAAACTGAAAAAATTGGAACCAATTGCAATACTTTTACTAGATGCCAAGAAGTCCTTTTGTAGCGATTGAATTGGGCTATTTGTATTTTATGTTAGGTAAATCTGGCTTTGGGGACAAATATAATAGATAACACAATTTATTTTTAACCCATTTGTGTGGTTCAAATCATTGGTTTAGTCTTTCCCCTCTGCCTTCTTGCTGCATGGGGCTGGAAAGTAAGGATGAGGCCCATCACTGCTGTTATTCTTCTTGCTGTCACTGAAGCTCAATATCTCCCAGCTCTGAGGAGCATCTAAGGAATATTCAGATGGAGGGTCACAAGTTAACTGATATACACTTGTAATCTACTACATGTGCTAGAAGCCCTAACAGCATCTATCCTGAAAGCATTAGAAGTAATGACAGAATTTGGAATGGCCTCAGGCTGAGAAGTCAAAGGGAAAGAATCAGCAATCCTGTCTTAACACAATCATTTCTATTAATATTACTTTGCCTGTGACATTAAAATAGAATAAAATATTTTCAATTGATTTGGGGGACCTTATCAGGGAGTGATGTAATGATATAGTAAAAACAACTTTAAAAATTGCTGATTTTTTTAAAAAAGATTTCACTGCATATAAGAGGAAAAAGCATGAAAAACTATAAGAGGCCCATGATAATATTGATAGATGTGGAAAAACCATTCAACGACACCCAATACCAATTTCTGTTTAAGACACTCAAGAAGATAGAAATTAAAGGAAAATTCCTCAAGATAATACAAACTATGAAAAGCCAACAGCCAACATGGTAGTCAATGGCGAAAAGATGAAAACACTTCCACTGTAAAAGGAGACCAGACAAGAATGCCCCTTGTCCCCAGTCTTTAACATCATACAGGAGGTTTTAGCTAACAGCATAAGGCAAAGGAAAGACATTGAAGGCATTTGCCTGGGGAAGGAAGAGGTGGAATGTATTGTTATTTGCAGATGATGTGATTTTATATATGGAAAACCCCAAAGGCCCACAAGGGGAAAACTGGAAGCAATAGAGGAATATGGCAGAGTGGCAGGATACAAGATCAACAAATAGAAGTCTACTGGACTGCTGTACACATTGGATAAGACCACAGAAGAGGAGATCAAAAAGGTGGTATCCTTCAAAATAGTCAAGCAAAATTTAAATATGTAGGGATATATTTGACTAAAAGAAGAAAAGATTTCTATAAGGAAAGCTATAGAACATCATTACAAGAAATGAAGAGTGAACTCAGCAATGGAAGAATACCCCATGCTTATGGATTGAAAGATTAAATGTGGTAAAGATGTCTGTTCTACCCAAGGCATCATATCAGTTTAAAGCAATCCTGATATAATTTCACCCATCTTTCTTCAAAGGAATGGAAAAACTGATTACCAGCTTCATATGGAAAGGAAAGAAGTCCCAAATTAGCAAAGAATTCCACAAAAAGAAAGACACAGTGGGAGCATTTGCTTTACCTGACATATCATGCAGCCACGGTGGTCTAAACTGCATGGTATTGATTTAATGACAGATACACAGACCAATTGAAAAGAGCTGAAAACCCAGAAACAAAATCACCAGCATACAGAAAACAGATCTTTGATAAGGGCCCCAAAAATATCAAATAAGAAGCAAAAGCAATCTTCAACAAGTGGTGCTGAAAAAAAGTGAATATCTACCTGCAGAAAAGTGAAGTAAGGCCCTTATTTCACTCCATGCACAAGAATAAATTCAAGATGGATCACAGACCTCGAGGTAAAAACCATAAACTATTAGGATCTTCAGAGAGAGAATTGGGACCAACCTGAGAACTTTGGCTCCAGAAATACATAGATTATCAGAAATAGAAGAGTGGAGCACATCCAAGCCCTGAGGATGACATTCCCACTCACAGCAGCGAATGCACAAAGAGGACCATAGGGAGCCCCGCTATGAGGCTCAATGTCCCTCACTGACCCATAGCACTACAGGGAACAACACTGGAGACACAGTGTGGGAATTGTGCCCAATCTAACCCCACTACCCTGGGGTGAAATGCTAAGGGTGTGCAACAGAACAGTCAGAGGAGCAGAGCCAGGAAGTCCCAAGGGAATACCAAAAATAGATTTGGGGGCCAGGCATAGCATCCCATAAGACTTGACCAGAAAACAGTGCTAAAGGTCAACAAATGGACCTTGAACTATTTACAGGCTTTTCTTTTTTGTTTCTGTCATTGTTTTTTTTTGTTGTTGTTACTGCTTTGTTTGCTTTGTTTTACTCTTGCTTGTTTTTGTGCATGTTATTATTTCCGCATGTCTATCTAGATAAGATAGGCTAGATAAGTAATCTGGAGGAGAAAAATGGTACCGACAGTTGCAGGGGAACATTGGAGATGGGGAAGTGGGGCAAAGGAAGTGGTGTTAACAAACCCAGGGACAAAGGAACAATAACTGATCCAAAATCAATGGCAAGGAGGGTTTAAGAGAGGGCTTGATCAAGGGCATTGTAACTTAAAGGAATTACTGAAATCCAAATGAAGGCTAAGCATGATAGTGGGACAGAGGAATACAAAAAGAAATAGAGGAAAGAAATAGGAGGCAGAGGGCATTTATAGAGGTCTAAATACAGGCATGCACATATGTAAATGCATTTATATATGAGGATAGGGAGATGGATCTGTGTACATATATTTATAGTTTTAGTATTAAGACAGCAGATGGACATTTGACCTCCACTCAAGTACTCCCTCAATGCAAGAACACTTTGTTATATTAAATTGGCATTCCATGCAGCTCACCTTCCAGACACAATCATTGCAGACAAATATGTGCATAAACAAATGTGGTGAAGAAAGTTGATGGTGACTGGCTATCCAAAGATATAGCATCTGGAGTCTTAAAGGCTTGAAGATAAACAAGTGGCCATATAGTTGAGTAGCAACAAAGCCCACATCAAAGAAGCACACCAGCCTGTGTGATCAGGAGATGTTGATGGGAACAGGTATCAGGCATCAAAGAACAAAATAACATATCTTTGTGAATGAGTGGGAGTGCAGAGTGGGGACCCAAAACCCATCCACTAACAGAAGGGTTGCAGGGAAGAGATAAGCCAGCTAGGGTCATTGTTGCAGTTATGAAACATACAGCATTCCTCTAATTCTTAAATGCATCCTTCCCCCCTCCCCGCCAGCTGTCATTATCCCAATCCCACCTTACAAATCTGCTAGACCAGGGGATGTACACTGGTACAGGTAGGAACTGGGAACACAGGGAATCCAGGACAGATGAACCCCTCAGGACCAATGGTGAGAGAGGCAATACTGGGAAGGTGAAGGGAAGTTGGGGTAGAAACGGGGAACTCATTAGGAGGATCTATATATAACCACCTCTCTGGGGGACGGACAACAGAAAAGTGGGTGAGGTGAGACACTGGACAGTGTAAGACATGACAAAATAATAATTTATAAACTATCGGGGTTCATGAGGGAGGGGGAGCCAAAAGAGAGGGGGAAAATGAGGAGCTAGTACCAAGGTCTCAAATAGAAAGCAAATGTTTTGAGAAGGATGATGGCAACAAATGTACAAATGTGCTTGACACAATGGATGTATGTATGGATTTTGATGAGTTGTACGAGTCCCTAATAAAGTGCTTTTTAAAAAGAAGAAAGGAAAAAACCTAGTAGACATATCTCTTTAAAATGTATTTAGTTAACTCATACATCAATGCCATACTTTTTTGCAACTTTTCACCAATGGAGAAAGTAATTTTCATAATCATGTGAAACCATATAGTCATAAAACCCAGTGAAAGCATATGCTGCCTTAGAAAAAGGAACATTTGCCTCATTGGCAGCATTTTAATGGCATATGTCATGACTCAATTAAGCTTGCTATGGCTTGTCAAAAAGGATTTTCCACTGCATATTGCTATGAAAGAGCCTACTGCACACAAATCACTGTTCAACCTAGGAGAATCAACAAAGCGGCTAAGTGCATATATCCTTTTGAAAAATAGCAAAGAGGACAATACATCCATCTTTTCCTAGATTTTAAAAACAAGAGTGAAATGGCAGGTGAATGGAACAATCTACCAAGAGGGATTAGCATTGGCAAAAGGAGAAAAGAGACACCGGTCTTTCCAGCTTACAATTTTCCATTGATAGGAGAGATTCTACATTTGCTCATCCCTATAGAATGTCAGCAACTCTTCAAGAAAGGCAAAAGTTGTTCCCCTTCTGACACTGCAATAATCAGTGGGGTGAGAGATGGAGGAATGAGGGGACTGGAGAATTTGTGCCGTGTTAGGAATTGATTTTAGTATGAAGGATTGCTGCGGGCTCATAGTTCATAGCTGCCAACTCCAGCAAAAGGAAGGAGGGAATATGATGGCATGGCTAGCTGTTGTGCTACTTGAAGTTGCTCCATGTGATGTTTTTAGCCATAAATAGCCAGCATAATAGCCACACCATATTTTCGCAGTGGTAGATATTGCTCTCCAACTTGCCATTTAAAAAAAAAACAGCAAAATAAATACTATATTGTATAATGTGTTAAATAAACACAACAAGATAAATGACCTATGTTGCTTAATAAAAGATTTCTCTTGCTATAATTCTAGTTCAGATCAAACTTGTCATTTGTTGCTGTGCAGTTGATTCTGACTCAAGGTAACTGCTATGTGCCAGAACTGTGCTTCTGAGGGGTTTTAATGACTGATTTTGGGGAAAGTGGATCACCAAAGCACCTCTGGATGGACTCAAGTGTTCAGCCTTTTGGTTTGCGACCAGGTATGTTAACCATTTGCACTACGCACAGCCTTCTAGCACTACTGGTCTCTGTTAAATCTTTCCCACAAACCTGCAATTATGTCCAAAGATTCAATATTTTCAGCTACCTATTTAGCCAGTCTCCACAGTGTTAATACAGTTAAGTGCCTTTGCCATTCTCCGGTGGTCACTTGGCAGAAATAACTTGACATTGTTTCCACAAAGGTGTTTTTTGAGCCAGGAACATGACGTCGGGAAAGGTTTAAGTGGGAGGTGGGACATTCACTCTGGAATAGAGCCTAGATTACATCAGTCAAGCATATTTCTGAAGCAAGAAACACTCAGATAAGGCTTGAAATCTTCTGGAAACATTTTCTAGAAGCAAATCATAATTTCCCAACTAAGTTATCTCTCTCCTTTTATTCACTGAGGATTTTAGCATCTAGCCCTTATCAATTCAGATTATCCTCCAGGCTGAATGCAGCATCTGCCACCCAGTATTCTATCTTTCTTAAGTGCCTCTCCACAGACTTCTGTCTCTGTTTTCATCAGCAAATCACTCATGCCCATTCCCTGGCATTATCTAGTGCCACACTGCCCAATGGACTTCTGCATTGATGTTTTCTTTGCACTCTCCAGTAGGGAAAATATGGTTACCAGGTGCCATTATTCAACACTTGAAATATAGACGTGTGACTGAGTAACATATCTCAACATCTTGTTTAACTTGAATGAATTTAAATTAAGATAGCCACAAGTCGCTGCTGTGGTTGGATGCTGTCCAGTCAGCCCTGACTCACTGTGACCCTCAGTATAACATTGAAACACCCCCTAGTCCTGCACCATCTTTAGAACTGTTCTGATGTCTGATCACATTGTGGCAGACATTAGGTCCATCCATCTTGTTGCAGGTCTTCCTCTCTTTCACTGTCCCTCCCCCTACCAAGCACAATGCCTTTTTTTCTATGTTCTGGTCTCTTCTAAAAATGTGCAAAGTATTTCAGACCGAGTTTTGTCATCCTTGCCTTTAAGAAACATTCTGGCTGTACTAGTTCTAAGTCATATTTCTTTGCTCTTCCTCTCCCCCCATTTCTTTGTTCTTTTAGCAGTCCAACCACTGTCAGTATTCTTCACCAGCACCACAATTCAAAGGCATTGATACTTCAATGTGGCTAGTGGCTATCATATTGGAAAGCACAAACCTCAAAATTCTCCATATCCTTAGTCTCATACCCCTTCTGTATCAAAAAGGAAACATAAGGGGATGGGTTTAATGAAGAAATGATTCACAATTCTCAAGGGACTCAATTCCATCCACTTAACCAATTTGACATCATTTTTATTTTCTATTTTACCAACACCTATTCTCATTCTTATTAAAACTTCAAACCAATTGACCCTCAGAAGGGAATGCAGAGGGGATGGGTACTATAGAGGGGATGTGGTGAAGAAATTAGATGGTGCCCAACCACTCGATAAAGTAGCATCTAGGGTCTTAAAGGCTTTTCTCTAAATAAGCAGCCATCTATGCGAGATGTCAACTAAATCCGCATGGAAAAAGCATCATCATCCCTCGAGGACTGTGAAGCATATGATCCTAAATCAAAGAAGGGATTAGGATCAGAGCCTAAGTGTAAGAATCTGGTTTGTAGAAGGCTATGGATGATAGTGTAGGCCCACAATCCATTTGTCGAACTCCATAGGACATAAGCTTCTGGTGAACTCCCTCTATCCACAATTGAGGGGCAGGAGGAAAGTGGCTACTAAGCAGAGTGCACTAGAGGGCTGAGCACAGAGCAAAGGCATAAGCTTGACTAGAACAGTCAAACTTTGTCAGCAGATATCCCCTATGATGAATGCTAGGCCTGATCTGGTTTTCAACATTTTCTATATTTTTGGTTTGTATTGTTTCATTTGGTTTTTGTTTGTGTATATTAGGGTGTATCTCAGAGGTGTTTGGTCTTTGGAGATCACCCTTTTGAAGTTGTGTTATATGTTTGTTTGTTTTTTCATTTTTCAGTATATGAGTCTCAGGATTGATGTACAAATAAAGATAGGAAGTAGAATACAGGTCCTGAGGGGAGGGGGGTACAGTGATGGGGGTTGGGTGAAGGAGAGATGATGTCAAGGAGACCATGTAGAAAAGGAATGTTTGGAAACTGACTATGGTAGCAACTGTACAGTTCTGCTGGATATGATTTAACTAGGGAATGATATGATATATGTATTAATTCCCAATTAAAAACAGCAACAACAGTGACAGATTTCAATCCAATTTCCTTGATATCTGTACTTTTAAAAACCTTTGCCCTCCTCAGATTATTCTTTTTCCTATCCGTCACTTTCATTCTTGTCTATTCTGGTCCCTGTGGCTGATGCCTTGAATCTCGTTTCACACAGCTTTCTGAATTCCCTCAGGTTTTTGTATTCCACATTCACTTACTATTTTTATATGCAACTCTAAGTCAAACCCATACTCTGTGTCTCTGCAGACATACCCAAATGATGAGCAGTGCTTGGAAAAAAATAATAAAAAAATAGAAGCTTTGTGGAATATCACCACAAATCCATGCTTACTATCCTGTCTGATGATTTGTGCACTACTTGATAACGTTGGCTACGACTTCCTTTCTATTCTCATTAGTAGCTTTCCCAAACTTCTACCATTCTTCACATCTCTCTTATATAAACACTATGCTACTCAGGGTTGACTAGAAAAACAAATCCACAGACACTCGTATGTTTGTAATAAAGAACTTTATATCAAAGAAAGAGGACAGAGGGAGAGTTGCAGCTTCACTTCATAAAAATTAGAATAATTCTCCTGGAAAAACCTAATTTCATAGTATATAAATTATCCCAACTCATCACTTGGTTGTCTTTTAAATAACCTGCTACATTTGCTCCTCCACAACTGGAGTTTCTACAATGAGGTCTGAAGCTCTTTTTTCTTTTTATATCTAGATATTTCACACTATAGTCCTTTTGTTCTTATATGCTTATTTGGAAAGGATACATTTATATTTTATGGTATAATATTTTGCTTTTTATGAATGTAAAGAATAGTCAAACCATCTTCCAAATGTCTGCATTAGGCTGAGATATGTAAATTAAATAGAAAATGCACTATATTTTGGGGATGTTTAAGCATGCACACAGTTTGGGAAAATTTCAAAACGATTCAATGATAAGAGTGGAATACCCGTGGATAAATCCATAATTGTCTTCTGGAGAGTACTCCAAACCAACAAGGAATATCCAAGGGCAGAACAGCAGCAGACAAGGTCTTAAAATAGAACAAGAAATTGTACTTCAACACATCAAGGACAGTCAAAGAATAGGTTATTAAAGTAGCACTTGAAGAAGCTATAGAAAAATCATACTCTTTATAAACTCATCAGTTACTCCAGAATTTTTTTTTGAGAGTTAAAAATCAGTATGTTCAGGAACTATTTTTGCCTGCCTTTAACTTGCTCCATGGCATTAAATAGCCTTCTCAATAATTTTAAACCTTGATTACATAACATTTACTGAAAAATAATCACCAAAGGAAGTGAATATCTTTTGAACCATTACTATGTCACAGGTACTGTTCTAGTATTTTTGTCATTGGCTTCTGTGTAGTTGATTGGGGTTCAGAGTGAACCACTAGACAGTAAAATTCCGTGTAATCTTTACCAAAGCAGTTTTCCGACAAAGTCCCATGATGAATCCAACCACAACCTTTCTGTTGGACATCCAGCACTTAACTCTTTGTGTCATCAAGTGTATACACACATATTTTGGTGAGGGAATTCTTTGTTTAAGAAAAAAATCATTGTATTGGGGGCTCGTACAAGTCTTGTCACAATCCATCCATCCATTTATTGTACCCAGCACATTGGTACGTTTGTTGCCCTCATTTTTCTCAAAATTTTGCTTTCTACTGGAGTCCTTGGAATCAGCTCCTCATTTCCCCCCTCCCTCTCCACTCTTCCCTTCCTCATGAACACTTGTTAATTTATAAATTATTTTGTCATATTTTACAAATATGACTGGTGTCTCCCTTCACTCACTTTCCTGCTGTCCATCCCAGGGAGGAGGTTATATGTAGATCCTTGGAATCAGTTCCCCCTTTCTACCCAACTCTCCCTCCACCCTCCTGGTACTGCCAATCTCACCACTGTTCCAGAAGGGATACCAGTGTACATGCGTCATTACGTATTTATGTACTTTTAATTTTATTTAATCTGCTTTCTGTCCAAATATTTTCTGAACTCTAGGTCTGAGACTGAGGTCAAAGGCTAATGCTATGCAGAAAGGGCAAGGAGGAAAACAGGAAGACATGAGGTTAGAGCCAAAGTAAGTCTTGGAGGAGTCTATAAAGAGGATGGAGTGTGATATAAACAGGCAATGGAGTTAAAGAAGAGGAGCAGCCTAGTTAAAGATGACAGCCAAATTAGTTTGCATTCTTAGCACTTACATTCCTTTGGAGAAGCTGATATCTATGTTAAACCAGAAGACCAGGAACCTTGGTTACTTCTGCTTCTCTTTCGTAATACAGCAGTCTTGTTTCCAAGCATGATATTTTTCATTCTGATATAGCACATATTAGTAATATAGCTATGCCTTTTTTTTTTAGGCATCACTGCCCTCTGGTGGTGGGAGTAGGAGGTCCAGCCTTTGCTCCTGGGAGCTGGAATTGAACCTCCAACCCAGTGGACCGCAGTCCCGCACACAACCACTACGCCACCGGGGCTCAGCCTATAGCTATGCCTTTTAAAGAGTAAAAACATTCTGATGTGGCATTGTGTTTTATTATTTTATTTAATAGCAAGCAGAAAAGTATGAAATTATTTATCCATACAGTCCTTTTCTAATGCCAAAATCCTATGGAACTTCCATACAGTTGAAATAAATCATGCCAAATTACCATCTCAGATGATGATATTTTTCTGCAATAGTGTTGTCACTTGAGAGTTACTGATAAGGCACTGGTCCTTTGGAGTCCAGCATATCTAAGCTAGTGTGCATTACACGATGCCTCAATTCTTCCAGAGTTTCTTCTATTTGAACTTCAGGGAAACCTTGATTTTTGTGGTATTTCTGTAGTACCATTTTGTCTCTAACATTTGATGTATACCCAAACAAAAAACTGGATTCACTTTCATAAGGTTTACTAGTAGTCCTAATGGCCCAATAGGACAGAATTGAACGCCAGTGGTTTTCTGAGATTGTAGATCTTTACAGGAGTAGCAGATCTTGTCTTCCCCATCCCCCCACCACCTTACTTTTTATTGCAGACTCTTAAATCTCTTATCACAATCCATACATTCATCCAGTGTGTCAAGCACATTTGTACATATGCCACCATCATTATTTTCAAAGCATTTTCTTCCCATTTGAGCCCTTGATATTGGCTCCCCATTTCTTTCCCATTCCTCTCCCACCCGCCTTTCCTCACAAATCCTTGATAAGTTTTAGATTATTATTTTCATATATAGCGTCCTCCCTTACTCCTCACCCACTTTTCCATTATTCATTCCCCTGGGAGGGCATTATAGATTGACCCTTGTGATCCCTCCCCTCCCCTAATCTCCTGTTATCCCTACCCTCCTTATTGGCCCTATTCTGGATTTCCTGTGTTGTGCTTTTATCTGTAGCAGTGTGCATGTTCTGGTCGAATCCAATTTATAAGGTAGAATTGAGGTCATGTATGATAGCGGGGTGAAGGAAGCATCAAAGAACTAGAGGAAAGTGTATTTCATCGATGATAGCGGGGTGAACGAAGCATCAAAGAACTAGAGGAGAGTGTGTTTCATCAATGCTAAACTGCTCCCACACTGAAAGTCTCACCTTCCTCTCATGAATTGACCAGTGTTTTTGAACTGCTGACCTTTTGGTGAATAACCCAGTGCATACTCACTACGCCACCAGGTTTCCCTTCCATGAATACAGAATTTATAAGTTAAGTGAATTGCTAAGTTATGTTTGAGGTCTCTTTAAATTATTATTACATAGACATCACAGTAGCACTGCTTGATTGTAGCTTGATGGGAAAACTAAATACCTTGTTCAGCGTGGACATTTCATCATGATGATCCACATGATGTAAACTATTTTATAAAACTTAGATGAACTTCAAAATGATGTGGAACATGATTCGCGTCCTCATAAAGAACTCTATTACTCGCTGAGCCCCAGTGGCATAGTGGTTGTGCGCGGGACTGTGGCCCACTGGGCTGGAGGTTCAAAGGCAGCAGCGCTCTCCAGAAGCAATGCTGCACCTCCTACTCCTACCACCAGGGGCAGTGATGCCCCCCCCAAAGAACTCTATTCCCTAAATATTATTTGTGAACTTCCACATCCTCGAGTTTAAGCCTAAGAGCTGCTGCCCTCATCTTTGCTTTGGAGCTGGTTTCCTCTCTTCAGTATAAGATTTCAAAAAGTTCAGGAACCAAATTCCGTTATCTTTTCATTCAGTTGTTTAGCAGTTTTTGAAGGCCCCTTGTACATAATAGAGAGAAACAAAGGGAGATTGTCATTTCAATAGGGATATAACTGCTTTGGTATAATTCATCTTTACAAGTGTTCACTCCCCCCAAACCCTCCGTCCAGGGGCATTTCTTCACTGCATGTTGGACAGAACTGTTGTGTAATTTATCATCAAACCAGGACATTTTTGAGAGTCGAAGGGATAGTTATTTATTACACTTGGGCAGGGGATGTAAACAGGATTATCCTGGGCACACCAATGTATGCAATGACCCCAAAGTTGGCGGTGGAGAGGGAGAGAGACCAAGGTAGAATTCATTAGGGCCGTTGTCTCTCATATCCAGCTTCCTTAAGTTCTCCTTGGCAAGAATGAGATATTTCCTCCAGCTCCACACAAATGAAAACCTCTTTAATTGCAAAATGCTTCCTTACCAGTTGTCTGCTTACAATACAGAGCATTCTTTCTTTAGTCCACCACTCAAAACTTTGTGCCCCCGCAGTTGCTAATGACTTTAACTTCAAAATCTTGTTAGAGTTTTTCTCAAGAACCCAGTTAAAACAACTGTTAGGAAAGATAAAGGATCAAAGTTATGGCAACAGTGCTCCATTTTTTTGCCCTGCTCTTCAAGGAAAACTTGTTTGTAATAGGACACACACATATAAAGCTGTGGTCATAAAATTACATTAAATAGTATCCATAAAACTGAAATGCAAACTATTATTTTTCTATTCAATGTTCAACACACACACATTTTGAAAAACTGTGATCTGATCAATTGCTTTCATAACCCACTAATTGTTTGCAATCTATAGTTTGGAAAACCACTGCTTTCTAGCTATTTCCTTATGAACCACTGCTCTCTAGCTATTTCCTTCTAGGTCAAGATAAATAAAAGAATTTATAACTCTACTACATTAATTCAGTTCCATATGCTTTCATAGAACATTTATTTATTTCAGCATGTTAAAAAATTCTCCTATGTAAGGTATTGTTTATTGTACCATGTAAAATTTTCCCAAGGTAAGGACCTTAATTATTAATTTCTCTTGAATTCCAGTAAGTGACTTTTAGATTACGAGGCGATGTGGATCACATTATTTTTCATTTTGCCTCGGGTCTTGAGAAATGTGTAGCTAAGTCCCACAGTTAATTGCAGCAATTATCTGTTTATCTCTCTTCACCTACTCCATTCTCCTCACGGCTTTCGCTTCTCTTACCTTGCCCCATCACCCTTTTTAATGACATTGTAGTGTCATGTCATAGACTGGTTAATGGTGTATGTACCAGAGTCAACGTGCTTGTATGAATTCTATGCCAATTTCTAGTTTGTGAGTTTAGGCAAGTTACATAACTTCTTTATACTTTAGTTTTCTCATCATTAAAATTATGATGATGATATATCTATATTACAGACTTTGGAGAGAGCTAAATGAAGTCATCTCAGTACTTAGTACATTACTTTGATCATAGCGAGTGAACCATGAATGAAACTATTATGATTACCATTCTGAGTTTTAAAACTAAGCACCACATTTATTTCCCACTCTACAAAATAAAGATATTTCTTCAAATACAAGAATGCTTCAAAAAGTTTGTGGATTAATTGAATTAAGTAATAACTTTTCAGGGACTCAGACCAAGATGGAGACCAGATTGGTAGGTCATGCCCAGAGCTCTGTGGAGATGATTTGGGGGCCGTGTAGGGGCTATCAAATTTGTCTGTAGATTCCCAAGAGAACTCAGAGCATTTCTCTAAACCAGACGCTGGCTTGCACCCCATGACCTACACTCCCTGCAGACACCCATGTTCTCTTTTGCAGTGCTCAGGGCTCCCGCTCTGCCTTGACCGGTGCCACGGGCCAGCCAGGTGCATGGTGGATGCTTCTGTCCTGCTTGGGTGTTCCACGTAGACCTACCCCAGTGTCCCCTACCAGAGGTTTGTACCTCAGTGCTACAGGGTATACAGCAGAGGCTTCTATCCTATCCTGGCACACCATGCAGACCTGCCAGCTAGTCCCCCCACCCACCCAGAGGTCTCCACCCAGAGGTTCCCACCCCGTCTTGGGATTCCCCACACATCTGCCAGCCAGCCCCAACACAGAGGTTCCCATCCTGCTGCAACAGTCCAGGCCTGCCAGGTATCAGACGCTAGTCTGGCTGAAGCATCTGCAGCTGTGGTGTAGTCAATGGAGAAAAGAGAACAATTCTTCTGAAAAGGGGGACTAGACAAAAATGTTCCTTGACCCCACTCCTATTTAGCATTGTACTGGAGGTTCTAGTTAACAGTATAAAGCAAAGAAAAGACATCAAAGATATATTTTTGCAGAAGGAAGAAGGGAAACTTGTTAATCACAGATGATGTGATTTTAAATATGGAAAATCCAAAAAGTTCTATGAAAGGAGTACTGGAAGCAATAGAGGAATACGGCAGAGTGGCAGGTTACAGGATCAAGAGACAGAAGTCTATCAGACTAGTCTACACACCGGACAAGGCCACAGAAGAGGGAATCAAAAAGATAGTACTCTTCACAATAACCAGGCACAAGTTGAAGCACCTACAGATATGCCTGATTAAAAAAAATGTGTAAGAGGAAAACTGCAAAACACTATTAAAAGAAATGACCCCAACAAATGGAAGGGAAGCCAATGTACATTGATCATAAGACAATGTAGAAACGATGTCAGCTCTACCCAAGGCATTCTATAAATTGAATGCTATCCTGATCCAAATCCCACCATCTTTCTCCAAAGAACTGAAAAAACGTAGAACCAACTTCACAGGAAGAGAGAAAAAACCCAGAATTAGCAAAGAACTCCTCAAGAAGAAGGGCAAAATGGGAGGGTTTCCTTTTCCCGAATGTAGCATGTATTATACAGCCACAGTAGTCAAGACTGCTTGGTATTGGTATAATGATAGATATTCAGACAATTGGAAAATGTTTGAAAACCCAGAAATAAAATCTTCAGTATACAGACAGCTGATTATGGATAAGGGGACCCTAAAATACCAAATGGGAAACAGATGGCCTCTTTAAAACGTGGTGTTGGAAAAACTAGATACATAACTGCAGAAAAATGAAGCAAGACCCTTACCTCACTACATGCACAAGAATAAACTCAAGGTGGATCATAGACCTAGAGGACTATCAATGAGGGAATTGGAACAAATCTGAGGAACAAATGTCAGGGAATGCATAGGTTATTGGAAATAGAGAAGGACATAAGCACGGAGGAGGCACAAATTGAAAAGTGGGATATACTAAAAGATAACTAACTTGTATACATTGAAAGAATTTACTGAGAGAGTAATGAGAGAGACCACAGAATGGGAAAACATCTTTGGCAATGATACATCACAGAAAGGTCTTATTACTAAAATCTACAGTACTCTGCCAATTTACAACAAGAATGAAACCAATTTTCCACTGAGGAGGTTGACATAGGACCTGAGCAGAAGTTTCTCAAGGGCAGAAATGCAAATGGCCAGTAAACATATGAGAAAATGTTCCATGTTTCAAGCCAAAAGAGAAATTCAAATTAAAACAACTATGAGAAAAAAAACAACTATGAAATACCACCTAACACCCTAAATTTTTTTCAATTAAAAAAAAATCAAAAGTAGCAAATGTTAGAAGGGCTGTGGAGAGAAAGGGATTCTTGTCCTTTGCTGGTAGACCTGTAGGTATGTACAGCCATTATGCATATCAACTTGGAGATATCTTAAACATATGGAAATTGAGCTAATTTATGACCCAGCAGTCCCCCACCCCAAAGAGACAAGAAACAAACCTCAACCAGACCTCTGTGCTCCAATGTTCACTGCGGCACAGTTCACAATGTCAAGGAGTTAAAAATGATCTAAATTTCTTTCAACAGATGAATGGATTAAAAAACTGTGGTACATACATGGAGTAGTGCACACCCCTAAAAAGCAATGGTGAACGCATGAAGCATATCGCTACATGGGGAGAACCGGAGGAAATGAAGCGAAGTGAAGTAAGCCAAGCACAAAATGATAAGTACATCGTCCCCTGAGATAAGCTCAAATAATCCAAAAGGGGTATAAGGAAGAAACTACTGTACATACATTTCTAGGGTGAAGTCCAGGTAACATGGTAAGGGCCAGAGTAAGCCTAAGGACACATATGGTAGCCACATTAAAAGGAGGGGCAAAAAGAGACAAGGGTAGCCGAGGGAAGAGGGCACTAACCCATCCAAGCAGAGGGTGTTGTTTATATCTCCAAGGAAAGAAGCACCAGACTTCAACCCAGTGCTCCAAGACAAGATTGCAACACACTGACTTGAAGCAGGGAACCAATAGAGAGGTCTGAGGGGCCGGGCCCATTACCAATAAGGTGAACAGCATGCCCTCCCTTCAGGAGAATTCATTTCAGAGCAGCACCAAAGCTGCAGTTCAAGGAGAAGGATGTGTCGAATCAGAGCACACAGAAGCAAGTGAGGGGGAGGAAAAAAGAGTGAAGCACATCCTGGTCCACCAACCCCTGAGGTCAATATTTCTCCTCAGTGCAGCCAATACACAGAGAGGACTATAGGGCTAGCCCCACCACAAGACACGATAGTCCTCAGTGACCCATAGCCCCAGGGGACAACACTGGATGCACATGGTGGGAATTGTGCCTGCCAGGACCCCACCACACCGAGGTGAGACCCTGGGGGTGTGCAACAGAGTAGCAAGGGGAACAGAGGAATGAAGTGCCCAGGGAACACCAAACATAGACTGTGGGGCCATCAGAGTCGACTGGAAAACACTCTTAAAAGACAACAAATACATTTAAGCTATTTATAAGTTTTTTTTTCATTACATTTTTGTTATCATAGCTACTGTTTTATTTTCTGTTGTGCTCAGTCTTGTGTTTGGGCATATTGTTGCCGCTCATATCTGTCTGGAGGGTATAGGCAGGATAAGCAAGCTGGAAGAGAGAACAACAGGAGGAGAGTTGGGGAGAGGGTTGATGGGAGAGGGGGAAGCAGGGGAAAGGAAGTGGGTGTTAAAGAACCCAGGGACAAGGTAATAACAAGTGACAGAAAATCTATGGCAGGGAAGGTGTAGGAAGTCTGGTAGGGCTTGATCAAGGGCAATTTAACCAAGAGGAATTATTAAAACCCAAATGAAAGCTGAATATGATAGTGGGACAAGAGGAAATTAAAAAGAAATAGAGGAAAGAAATAGGAGACAGAGGGCATTTACAGAGGTCTACATACGGGCATATACAGATATAAATACATAGAATGATGGGTAAACAGATCTATGTACAGATATTTATAGGCTTAGTATTAAGGAAGTACATGGACTGAGGCCTCAACTCACCGTCCCAACAAGATCACTGAAGACAAAGTGGGTGCATAAACAATAGTGAAGAAGAAAGTTGATGGTTCCTGGCTATCAAAAGACATAGCATCTAGGGTTTTAAAGGCTTGAAGATAAACAAGCAGCCATTTAACTGAGAAACAACTAAGCCCACATGGAAGAAACACAGAAGTCTGTGTAATCATGAGGTGTTGATGAGATCAGTTACCAGGCATCAATGACCCAGAGCAAAAAATCACAATGTGAATAAGGGTTGGTGTGCATCATAGAGACCTGAAAGCTAACGTGTAAGCAATTGGACATCCCCATACGGGAGGGCCATGGGGAGAAGACAGGCCAGTCAGGGTGCAGTATAACACCGATGAAACATACAACTTTACTCTGGTTCTTTAATGTTTCCCCACCCCTAATCATGACCCTAATTCTGCTTTGCAAATCTGGCTAGACCAAAGCATGTACTTGGGTAGAGATAAGACCTGGAAACACAGGGAATATAGGACAGATAAACTCCTAGGAACTAATATTAAGAGTAGCCATACCAGGAGGGGAAGGAGATGGTTAGGAGAGAGAGGGGGAACCAATCACAATGACCTAACTAGAACCCCCTTTCAGGGAGATGGATAAACAGAAAGGGGGGTAAAGGGAGACATAGACCATTCTGTAGTTGTTACAAAAGTTTTTTTAATATTGTGTTTATTATTTAAATTATATTATCTATCTTAACTTATTTACTTTGAGATTTCTGTGTACTGTTTTGTTTAAAAAGGCAAGGTTTGGGTTAAAACAGTGGTCAAGAACAGATTAATCTGTTTTCAGATTCCTTTTGGAAATTTTATCCAGAACTTGATGCCATCGCATCTTGATGCTCCTTTACAACACATTAGCATCGAGGCCCAGGGTTTTACTCTACACAGAAAACAGATGCATTAACTTTCTACGCCTGCCTAGAAAGTCACCACAAATTTGCCAGGTAAAAGGAACCCAACTTTATTATGTCAGATTTTCTGTGGATCCCGTGTGTTTGAGCTGGGTCATTTTTCAGGGTTTCAGAAGGCTAATATCAAAGCTTAAGCCATGTGTGCCATCATCTAGAGGTGCCAGTAGCAAAATATCTGTTTCTAAACTCTCAGGTAATTGACAGCATTAGTTTTCTTGCTGTGTGATTGTGTGTCCTCTTTTCATTCTATTCCTAGACAAGACTACTTTCAAAGCTGTTCTGAGGTCCTTACCACATGAGCTCCATAGACCGACTCTCTCATGCCAAAACTCTTCACTTCTTCCTTCAGAAAGGTCCTAGACTCTTTTGATAAGGCTCACCTATGATGATGTCTTTAAAAAAATCATTTTATTGGGGTTCTTAGAGCTCTTATATCATTCCAGACATCAATTGTATCAGACATCAATTTGTACATATGTTGCCATCATCATCACTTTCTAAACACTTACTTTCTATTTGAGCCCTTGGTACTGCTCCTCTTTTTAAATTCCCCACCCCTACCCAATGTAACCTCTTGATAAATTATAAATTATTATTGTTTTCATATCTTATACTGACCACTGTCTACTTTGACCTATGTTTCTGTTATTCATCCCCCTGGGAGTGGAGTGGGGATTATGTATTGGTCATTGTAATCAACTCCCCCTTCCTCCCTTCTTCCTCCCACCTTCCTCCCTTCTTCCTTCCACCTTCCTCCTACCCTCCTGGTATCACTATTGCCATTTCTGTATTGGAGGGGTTTATCTGACCTGGATTCCATGTGTCATGAGCTCTTATCTGTACCAGTGTACATACTCTAGTCTAGCAGAAATGAACTGACAGGCAGAACTGGGCATGATAGTGGGGGATCAGGAAGCTTCCAGAAACCAGAGGAATATTGTATGTTTCATTGGTGCTACTGGTAAACTCATCCCTTCCTTGTGTTCCTTCTGAGAGAGGATGTCCTATTGTCTAAAGATAGGTTTTGGGTCTCTGTCCCGAACACCCCTTTTCTCAACTAGGATAATGTCTTCTGATTAATTAAGACTCAATTGATCAGTAACCCATTAATTCGAATATTATCCTATCCCACCACAAGTCTTGCCCTCATTCCATATGAGGGCATTATATATGTATAGGTCATTGGACATGAAGAACTTAAAAGCCACCTCGGAATTTTGTCTGCCACAGGAGACAACTTCCGACTCTCTTTGAATAAACATTTACATTTTAGGAAACACGCGGACAAGGAGAGAGCCTCTATCGGATACTCATTGAGTGTGTAGGCTGGAGTGAGATAACATGAACGGCTTGAGGCTGAGAGTTTCCTACTACATGTCCTTGTTACATGAACACCTAGATAATCTTGCCACTTTGAATGTGATTCTACTATTTATGTATATTGTTATTGTTTGGTACCCTTGAGACAATTCTGACTCAAACCGCTGTTCAGTGCTGTGTCATCCTCACAACCTTTGTTATGTTTATGTCCATTATTCATTCATAGTGTCAATCCATCTCTGCAAGGGTGTTCTTCTTTTCTGACCACCCACCTTTTCCAATTAATATGTCTTTCTCCAGAGACTGATTCTTCCTGATCACTTAGCCAAAGTACATGCTATGATGTCTTCCCATCCTAACTTCTAAAGTTATATGTGTTATAGTTATAAACATACTCTTTGTAGAGTGCACAAAGATACATTAAATTCCTTTTGTTTTCATTACATGTTTATCAGTTGCAAAGTTAAGACATAAATGTGAAGAGTCAGACTATTATTATTGATATTGTTGGCTGCTGAAATTGGCTTCAATTCACGATGACCCACGTGTGCAGAGCAAAACTGCTCTGCAGCATTTTCAAAACTGACTTTTTGGAAGCAGATCATCAGTCTTGTCTCCCAGGGCATCTCTGTGTTCAACCTGCCAAAATTTTGGCTAATAATCAAGTGCTTAAAAGTTTGCACTGCACAGGGATGCCTATGGAACATGCTACACTTCTAATATTTGAAAATATCCCATTTCAAATGGCACCTGGATTTCGACAAAGGAGAGTGAACTTTTGATTGAAAGTGAAAATCAAGAGAGCTGCTTTGAAAGGCCAAATGGTTGATTCAAGATATGTTGTGTTTGAGGTGACAGGTGCACATCCAAGTAAAACTGTTTGACAGGCAATTAGAGATACATGATTGGAATTTTAGTTATCAGAATTAGAATAATATTTTGGCAATCCTGTAAAAATAAGTGAAAAATTAACCCTTTAGTAGAACAAGAATCTCTCAGACTCCAGAGAGAGGAAATAAGAAGTGACATGATTGGTGGAATTTAAGTCATGTACACAATGGAAAGCCCTACCTAAGCATCACAGAATATATGTGAACCAGTTTATGAGATTGAGTTGAGTCTGTAGTAATAGCTTGATGAAAGAGAAGCAGGGTACTGCTATAGTTATCAAGGAGAAAACAACCCCCACAGTTTTATTGGCATATAATCTGCATACCATATAATTCAATATTTCAACCACATGAAGAAATATAATTTTAAGAAAGAACCCTTGATCACTAGACTCAAGTACCACAGAGATGGTGTGTTAAGATTCTCTAGAAAAACAAAACCAGGACTCTACTAATTCTCTCTCTATATGTATATAGATATAAAGATATCTAACGTAAGAAGTAAACAGTTAACTGATCTATAAAGCAGTGCAAATTGTTTGGTGCAGCTCACTTGCATGAGACAGCTAATATACTGACAATCCTTTGAGTCTTGAGGGCCGTCAAGTAGTCCTCTGTAGAGCAATTCAGATGACAAACCACAGGCAGCAAATAGCAAGGCAGGTCCCCAACAGTCAGCCAGATGACAGAATCCAACCCTCCCTACTTCAAGAGATGTATATTCCAGAAGCGTGGTGAAGCAGGGCTTGAAGGAAACTCGCTTCACAGCAACACAGTCCATACACTAGGTGTCCCACGGATAGTGTAGCTTGGAAATTGAGGCACAGAACAAACAAGGCAGCCGGCTGGTCCAAAGATCCAAGAGCAAGAGAGAAAAGGCATGGTTGCCGAACCATTTATATCTCCGGCCTTCAATTGATCTCGTACGTGTTCATTGGCCATATTGACACAACAAACCTACCTATCACAGATGGCATAGAAAAGAACTAAAATGCAAGCAAACAAAATAGTTGGGATTTGGCTAATTTGGATGATCAATGATGATGACTGTATATCGCTAGCAGAGAGATAACAAAAGCCTTAAGGACTAAAGGCTAGATGGATTTTATTGCTTCCTGATTATACCCATTACTGGTTGATCAAGAATAGAAGATTCAAGGAATTATAGATCTTTATGCCTAAATATGACCAAATATTCTATTCCTTGGGCTTCACAGGGAAGCAAACTAGCCTCAGTGATATTGCTACTGAATCTCTCCTTACTCAGGACAACTGTGTGCATCACTGTTCCATCGGGTTTTTTCAACAATTGATTTTGGGAAGTAGATCAACAGATCTTTCCCCTGATGTACCATGAGGTGAATTCAAAGCTTTATCTTTTCTGTTAGAAACAGAATTAATTGAATAACCTAGAGATTCCTTGAAGAGATCGGGATTCTGACAATGATCACATTGTAAATTAGTGGCGTAGTTATGGTTATAGTGTGAGTATATACTGAAGCTCTCAATTTAGTGTTGTTTCAACTCTGTCTTAGTCTCCCAGGCTAAAAATTTATCTAAGATGTATTTTTATTATTTATTCACTTAAAGCATTTTATTTGGTGCTCTTACAGCTCTTATTATAACCCACACATCCATCCATTGTGTCAAGCATATGTGTACATATGTTGCCAATAGCATTTTCAAAACATTTTCTTTCTACTTGAACCCTTGGGATCAGCTCCTCATTTTCCCCTCCCTGACCTGCCCTCTTTCATGAATCCTTGGTATTTTATAAATGTTTTCTCAGGGGATGTATGGATTGTGATAAGAATTGTACAAATTACCAATAGAATGATTGAAACAATTTTTTTCATGTACTAAGACTGAGTTCAATGATGCTTTTGATGGCATCTTGGAGCCTTGGTGGGTCAGCAGTTCGAAAGCACCAGACACTCCACAGAAGAAGCACAGGGCTTTTTAGTGCCCTAAGAGTGACAGTCTCAGACACTCCCAGGGGCAATTCTCTCCTGACCATCAGGGTATCATAGCGCCCTCGACTCTGTGACAGTGAGTTTGGCGTGGGTTCAATATTTTAGTATAGATACAAGATACTCTTCTATCAACTCAATAAAAAAGAGGTAGATTGCCTATGTTTATGTTCAGATATGAGTATAGGTTAATATACACACATTTGCTTTTATTTTTTTAGTTACAGAGCATTTTTATTAAACTGATTTACCTTTCACACAACTGGTATTTTATAGGGGAGTTGAAAATCATGCACTTTAAAATTATAATTTTCCTTTTGTCAAGTTGCACTGCTATGATGATCAGTCATTTTATCTATAAACTTTGTTATTTTATTTTACCTAGACTTAGTATCTGTAATTTGCAAAATGCTAGGAGCTACAGTTTGGTGAACTCCTTAATGGCGGAAACTTTATTCCACTCATACATCTGGCACCTTAGATCAATGCCTGGAGCATTGTATAAGGAACATTTCAGCTTGCACTATGTATTTTTTTCTGTCCTGATTGTTATATGCTCTTCATTTCCCTTGTTTAGTATCAGACTTTTAGCATTGTCAGATGAAAATACACCAAGGAAATAGTCTTCAGCATACTCTTAACCGTAACAATAAATCATCCTATAATTATATAATTCAATCAGAAGGCAAATCTACATTTTTTCTAAGAATCATTAACAGATTTTTGTTCCTTGTATGCCTCTAAACTTTAATAAAGTTTTAAGTTTTGAAAGATTTTTTTTGGGGGGGTGTGATAGAATGCATTGATCCTGATCCTCTTGCTGTCTGATTATATATACTTTTTGCTAAGCACCATCTCCTTTTGGGCTCATTGTATCTCCTGAAATATGGCCTCAGGGGCAAAAAAGATGTATAAAAATATCAACCTTATTTGGAAGTTCCCGGTAGAAAAAACCTTATCAATATTTACCATTTCCCCCAATTTAGTGCAATAATAGCCCTTATCTCAAGAACTGTGCAAGGTACTAATCATACATCTCATCCTGTACTCTAAGACTATTTTTTCCCCTGAGTGTGCTATTCTCTTCACTCTCACTGTCTAATGTCACAGACTTCTAGCACTGCCAGATTAAAATTCCTCAAAGGCCTAATTATTCCTAAGTGTTTCACAATAAACCCAATGTTGCTAAGTGAATCCTCATGTGTTGCTCAGTGAGCCATGCATTATGCTGGCAGGCTGCCTCTCTGGTGAGTTACCTTTGAAGGAAAGTGTTATCAAGAGCAGAACACCTTTCTTACGTCCTTATAATCCTGCATTTCTAGAGGCGCAAACACTAAGTAACTAGTTATTTTGCCAGGGCTTCTAGATAAATTAACTTAAACAGCTACGTAAGGGGCAATATACCTTTCTCTACCCTGAGAGCATTTTGGCTCAATTCCTATCATTTATAAGACCAACAGGCAGTCTTTGTACATATCCATGTGAAAAGAATTTTGATATTCAGAAATCAGCTTGGCAAACGAGAGCTAAGCATATGTGGAATATATACACTTTCTGCTCTTTTTTCCATTAAATTTGAGAATTTAATGATCAGATACTTGCATGATCCAAAAGTCACTGAGTGGATTCCAATTTGCAGATGTAAGTTTAACTGGGATAGAGTTGAACATCTCCATATGGTTTCTGACGCTGTAAATGAAAGAAACTGAGAGTCACATCTTCCTCTTAGGGAGCAGCTGGTGGATTTGACCATCAGCCTTTGGGTTATCCATTGGGTCTCCAGGCCAGGCTCCTTCAAATAAGAAAAGAGCTCAATACTGGCAGCTGGGAGATCACAAAACCGAGATGACATTTTCCAAAAACTTGTGTTGCTCTGTGAACCCTTGCTGCTGACTTTGTGTACCCTCAGGCTTGACAGGTGTTTCCTCTTTTTCCTTTTCACTTTCCCCCTTTAGCCGGGCTTTTCCAGGTCTAAGACACTCACATCGTCAGTTTGAAGTGCATGGTGGGTAGAAATTAAAATTAAAATGAGTTCTTTTTTTAGCAGAAATGTCACCATTATCTTTCAAAAATGAGAACTTGAATAATGACTTGAGAGAAAAGATCGGTGTCAAATTACAAGGCTGTGCTTAGTGGGCTTGTGATTTATGTATGGGAATACATAATTTTTTGACAAAGAGCAAGTTAAGGTTGAAATTGCATTTATTTTGCAAGTTAATGAAGTTTTCTCTTACTTTTACACCACTGTCAAACATTTTATACATCACATACATTCATTTAATATCACACAGCAGAACATGGGAGTTCTTATTCAAAATTAGGGCCGGTGTTCCTTTCCTAGATCGCTGTAGGATGCTTCTGTTGAATACCTTGGGAAGTGATTATGATGAATATTCTAGCCAATTTACTTTGTTCCTAGAGACATAGTTTTTCAGTGGTTGCCTTAGTCTTTCTCGTCGCTCAATATAGCAAAGAGTGAGTATTGTTCACATTATCTGGTAAATGAAAATATTGATGTGGGGACCATTCCAATGAAAAAGCCAAAGTCACTACCACCAAACTAGTTCTGACTCATAGTGACCCTTTTGGACAAACTAGAACTATCTTTTTGGGTTTCTGAGACTATAAATCCATGAGAGCAGGAAGCCTTATTTTGCTCCTTTGATTACCTTCTGCTTAGCAGCGCAACACATAACCAACTATATCCCCAGGGTTCCTCTTAAGGACCACTTTCTTTGTTAACTCATTATAAATATATGCCCATACTTTACTTCCTTCCTTCTCTCCTAAGTTCATCATTCTATTTTAATAGTCATGCTGTCACTAAAAATGGAGATTTTCTAGTCTAATTTCACTAAATAATAATAATAAGTATGGCAATATGTGAAACTTTCCCAAGGGAAACAAATAACTGTACTTCACTTTTTTATCAGTCAGGATGATTAATTTGGCCCAAATCTTTAGCTACTGCTTCCTTGTTAGTTCAAGCTATGTTTTTAGGGTTAGTATAAGAAAGGAAGTCTTTTCAGACAGTGTAAGACATGACAAAGTAATGACAATTTATAAATTATCACGGGTTCATGGGAGATGGGGGGCCAAGATGGAGGGGGGAATGATGAGCTAATACCAAGGTCACATGTAGAAAGGAAAAGTTTTGAGAATGATGATGGCAACAAAGATACAAGTATTCTTGACACAATGGATGTATGTATGGACTTTAATAAGAGTTGTATGAGCCCCCAATAAAATGATCTTTTAAAAAAGGAAATATTAGCATTCCCTCTCTGCAGCGAAATCTCTCTGTTCTATTCTTGATTTAGTGATGATACGAACAGCTCAAAAGCTTTGTGCAAAAATGGAATGCAAAGGGAATAGAATTAAGATAAACTTTCGAAGACCCCTTGTATCTGTAAATCCTTCAGGAGGAAATAACTCTACAGAGTCTCTTCAGCCTCATGAAGCTTAAGAAATATTGTTTTGGAGATATGAAGGGGAGATTAGGACTGACAGTAGATGTCATAACTGAGCTTATAAATTTTAAGTTTGTGGTACCTTGATTTGTTTTCTCCATTGAGTCCTGCATTTAGAATTGCAAATGATGTCCTTATACAGTCAGATCTTCTACCGATGTCTCATTCTCTCATCAGTGTCCAAGAAGATCCTAGAGAATATGTGCTGTAGTGGAAAAAACACTGACTTTAAAATGAGTGCGAAACATACGCTTTCGACTTCTGAAGACTGGTTGCTCTTCTATTAAGAGGAGAGGACAGTATTTTCTTGAAGGGTTATTACATGGACTAGAAGTTGGAGATCTCTTCCCAGCCCACCTTTCTCCTCTGGATATTGTTCAGAGTGAGCCTATAAACCTGCACTGGTGCTCACGTGCACGTCCATCGCTGACTTTTCCTGTCTAACAGCTACTCCCATCCGTGCTCTGAGGTGTCACCACTCACGGTCTGTTGCGTGTTCTAGCTTCCAATGTTACTGCTTTTAATTGGTATTCCAAGTTGGACTTTTTACTCACAAGTGTACATAATTTTTGATGTTTGCCTTTCCAGAAGCTCTGGAGAAGTTCTCACTCATGTATTGTTTCAATAAATGTTTACCTCTTCTCCATTTTAAAATAATTTTATTGGGGACTTGTATAACTCATCACAATCCACACAGCCATCTATTGTGTCAAACCCATTTGCAATGCTAAGTTCCACAATTGACTCCTTACCCTACTGGCACTTTTAAAATATCTCTTACATTGTGCATTTTTTTACTTATTGCTAGTGCATTTTGTTAATTATATGGAATTTCCAAATTCATAAGAGATACTATAGATTCAAGCATTTCCCACTGGATTACTCTCTTTGGTGAAAGTCGGGTGACACAACATGAGAGCATGCAGACAGCCATGAGGAGAGACCCATGTGACAAGGAATTGAGACGGCCATGTTAGTGATGTTAGATAACAATTGAACTGCTAATTCTAAGGTCAATAGTTTAAGCCTACCAGCTACTTTGCAGAAGAAAGAAGAGGTTATCTCCTTCATGAAGAGTTACAATCTCCAAAACCCAGTATGTTGGGACTAGATGGCCTTGAGTGCCATCCGCACTCCTTACACAGCAGTCAGCCCCTTTGGATCATCTGCGTATTGTTCATAAGCCTTCTTCCAATTCTAATGCCACATTCTTCTTCTTCTTCTTCTTTTTTTTTGGGGGGGGGGCATCACTGCTCTCCGGGGTGGAGGTCGAAGGCCCAGCTCCACTGCTGGAATTGAACCTCCGTCCCAGTGGGCCGCAGTCCTGCGCAAAACCACTACGCCACCGTGGCTCAGCCCCATTCTTCTTCTTATAATTCAGTTTCTCTGGTTATTTTTTCAGCATATGGGTTGAACACGGTTGGTGAGAGGATATAAGCCTGTCACACACCTTTCCTGATGCTGAACCATGTAGTCCTCTTGTTCTGGGCATGTAACTGCCTCTTGATCCAAGCACAAGTTGCTCATGAACACTATGAAGTGTTCTGGAGTTCCCATTTATGTTAGATAAGGCTCTCTAGAGAGACAAAACCAGGATACTAATAATTACATATATGTATTTATATAGAGAGATATCTAACATAAGAAATAAAGTTAATTAATCTATAAAGTAGTATGAATGGTTTGGTGCAACTCATTTCCGTGAGATGCTAAAATATACTGGAAGCCCTTCAAATCTTTAGGTCCATGGGGTAGGTCTCTTTGGATCAATTCAGACTATCCAGCTTCAGACAACAAGCAGTAAGGCAAGTTATCAACAGTCAGCTAGGTGACCGGATCCGACAGTCCTCATCTCAAGATATGTATATTCCAATAGTGTGTTGAAGCAGAACTTGAAGGAACCTCAACTTACAGTGACACAGTCCATGGATAAGGTGTCCCATGAGTAGTGTAACTTGCAAATGGCGCACAGAACAGGTAACGGCTGCACATTGGCTCAGAGAGCCAAGAGCAAGTGAAGGTGAGGGTCGCTGAGCTATTTTTAGCTTTGCCCTTCATTAATCTCACATGTGTTCTTTGGCCATGTGTGCACAACAAACCTACCTATCACATCACTCTTCTCAAGGTTATGCATCGTTTATTATGATCCACACACTCAAAACTCATGGCACAGCAAATAAGCACAAGTAAACTTCTTTCTGTTAGTCTCTCCTTTGAGCCAAGATCCACCTAAAATCCCATGTTTCGTGTTCGCCTCTGAATCCAAATCGAACTTCTGGAAGTTCTGTATCAAGGTACTGCTGCAACCATTGAAATTCTCTGTGGGCTCCCTTCAAATTAGAATCTTTATGGCAGCATTTCTTTGGACCAACAGTTACATGGATAAGACCTCTGGCAAGGGGATCCTACAGCCTGAGTCAAGCTTTCAGATGATACAACGGAAGGCAGTATTGAATCTGTAGCTTCGTAAAAGACTTACACCAGCCCATTCGGTTAATTTAACCTGTTCCCAAACCCCTGACCCATGTTGCTTAGTCGCGTCAGTGCCAACCCTTAATGAGCCTCCACACAACAGAACGAAGCCCTGCCCGCTTCTGTGGCAGCCTCATCATTGTCCCTTTGCCCAGCATTGCAGCCACTGTGCCAGCCCCCTTTCTGTGGCAAAGGGTCTGTCTTTGTTCTCAGCCCAGTTTTAAATTGGATTATTTGTCTTTTTCTCGTTATAGTATTGATGTTTTCGATAGATTTTGGAGATGAGTTCATTGTCTGATGTGTCATTGCCACTGTTGGTAACCCCTATTCTATAGGTTCTCTTTTTCACTCTTGGTGAAATCTCTTTATGTGCATACGTGTATAAAGTTTAGAAAGCCCCAGCATCTAGTGTGTGTTTCTGTGTTTGTGTGTTTCTGCTCCCGTTAGGAGTGATGGCCTCCGAAACCCAAAGAGCTACTTTGAGTCTGTTGAAGTAGGTTGCTAGGAGCCAGCTAGATGGGATGGCAGTGGGCTTGCTATTTCGCTGGTAAGTTTTACTCTTCAGTGTTTTGGGTGGTTATTGTAAATGGTATTGTTTTTCTGATCCCTTTTCAGAGTTCTCTTGATAAGTGTAAAGAAATATGACTGATTTTTGCACCCTGTCACTTTGGTGAATCTGTCAAAGAACCGTTCCAACATTTTCTTGCCAAAATTTTAGGGCTTTTAAAAATCCATATACTCTGTAAATAGTCTTAATTCTTTGCCAATTGAGATTCCTTGACTTTCCCTTTCTTGCCAGATAGCTTTGGCTAAGAGTTCCAGCACAATATTTAATAGGAATGGCAATATACGTCAACCTTATCCAGTTCACATTCATAAGGGGACCATTTGTATTTTCTATCCATTGAGACTATTATTGGTCACTGGTTTGTGTAAAGTGCCCTTTAAAGACAAGATGAGAGCATTTTGAGTATTTTGAGTTTAAGGAACTATCCAGAGCTTCCCCTAAGATAAATACATAGGTTGTCTATAATAACAATCCTTATTTTATGCCAAGGTACTAATTAACTAGCTAGCCAGCTGTCTGGTTCCTGGCATTTAAAGAAAGGCGCACTTCTTTAAATGTCAGTGGTAACAAATTTTTCTGTTTCTCTTTTCTTGGATTTTCTAGAGGAGTATTTCCTATAGCAATAGTCACATTCATTGGCGTAGTGGTTACGTGTTGGGCTGCTAACCACAAGGTCAGCAGTGTGATACCACCGTTCTTTTTTGTTGTTGTTGTTGTTGTTTTTTGGGGGGGCATCACTGCCCTCAGGTGGTGGGAGTAGGAGGCTCCGTAGAGCTGGAATTGAACCTCCATCCCAATGGGCTGCAGACCTGCGCACAACCACTATGCCACCGGGGCTTAGCCCGACACCACCGTTCTGTGGGGGACGATGAGGCTTTCTACTCCTGAAGAGTTACGGCCTCAGAAATCCACAGGGCCAATGCTATGCTGTCCAGGAGTAAGGTCATTATAAGTTAGAATAGACTCAATGGTGGCGAGTTTTGAGTTTATTCACTAATGGAGTCCAGAACATAACCCCCATTTGAAGACCTTCAGATCAATCCCAAATAGGACTTCTTTTCATTGAATTCTCCCAGAAATGCTCTACTAAGACTTCTGATCTCAGATTTCTTAACCTGTTTACATGAGATTTAGGCGGAAAACATCTGTGAAGCAGGTGCAGACTTGAGATCTGACTGATGGGTGCTTTAAAGATGACATTCTAATTTCTCCACATTTATAAACCACCTTATATTGCACTTTTTTGTGCTTAAAACTTCCATTGTCCTTTGTGTTTTAGTTTCTTTTGAGGATTTGTTTCCTGTGTCAGTTTCCCCTTGTCAGCATGCTTTAAAATTGCCTTAGGATTTTGCTAGCAAAAATGCTGAAAAATACTGTGCTGATTGTGTATGGCATGTACCCCACAAAAATGCTATACCTAATTTTCTTCCTGAACAATACTTTTTTTTAAACAATGCTTCTTATAAACACAAAATCACAATGAAATTGGGAAAGCTAGAAATGAACCAATATTCATGATATTCTATATAATTCTATTCATGATATTCTTTTCCATGGGCACCAATAAAAGCTCTTGACTCTAACTTTAAAGTTCAACTTGGAATACTAATGAATATCAATAGCATTAAGATCTAGAACATACAACAGACCAAGAAGGTGAGGTGTCATTACAAATGGGAGACATATGCAGCAGGCTTCATGAACCAACAGGATGTTTGCCAATCCATAAAACTAATGAGTTTTGGGAGGAGAATACTAACTAGACAGAAGAAAATGGTAGCCATTTATACTGACCTATGCATCATATTCTAATTATTGCATTAATTAGTCAGTTACCAGTGAATCTACTTCCAATTACGGTAACCCCAGGTTTGTCAGAGAACTGTTTTTTATCAGGTTTTCAGTGGCTAATTCTTAAAAATGTGAGGGAAAACTATAAGAACAATTTACCAGTACTTAAAGACAGATTACCCTGCATGAAACAGCTGCATGCAAAAAAAGTTATAGATTGTCTTTGGGGGGGAACTGTTCTCAATGATCAATGTACACCCCAAGGGGTTGAAACAACAGAAATGTGGGTGAAGGGAGATGGCAGATGGTATAAGATATTAAAATTACAATAATTTATAATTTATCAAAGATTCACAAGGGGGGGAGTACGGGGAAGGCAGGATAAAAGAAGAGTTGATACCAATGGATCAAGGATAAGGAAAATGCTTTGAAACTAATGACGGTAACATATGCATAAATGAGATCGATACAATTGATGTATGCATTGTTTTAAGAGCTGTACAAGCTATCCAATAAAATAATTTTTAGCGTCCCGTCATGCTCACCTTCCAGGCATCATCACTGAAACAAATGTATGCATAAGCAAATGTGGTGAAGAAAGCTGATGGTGTCAGGTTATCAAAGGGTATAGCATCTGGGGTCTTAAAGGCAAGAAGGAAAAAAAAGGCTTGAAAGTAAACAAGAAGCCATCTAGTTCAGAAGCAACAAAGTCCACATAGAAGAAGCACACTAGCCTGTGTGAGCATGAGGTGTCTAAGGGCTCAGGTATTGGGGATCAAAGAACAAAATATCATATCATTGTGAATGAGCAGGAGTGCAGATTGGGGATCCAAAACCCATCTGTGGGCAACTGGACATCCGCCTTACAGGGAAGGGTTACAGGGATGAAATGAGACAGTCAGGGTGCAGTGCAGCAGCAATGAAGCACAACTTTCCTCTAGTTCTTAAATGCTTCCCACACCTACCCCCGCCCCCCCACTATCATGGTCCCAATTCAACCTTAAAAATCTGGCTAGATCAGAGCATATACCCTGGTACACATAGGACCTGAAAACACTGGCAATATAGGACAGATGATCTCTACAGGAGCAGTGGTAAGAGTGACAACACTGGTAGGGTGGAGGGAAGGTGGGGTAGAAAGGGGGAATCAAGTACAATGATCTACATATAACCTCCTCCCTGGGGGACAGACAACAGAAAAGTGGGTGAAGGGATGAGTGAGACACTGGAAGACATGACAAAATAAAAATTTATAAATGATCAAGGATTCATTAGGGAGTGAGGAGCGGGGAGGGAGGGAAAAATGAGGACCTGATATCAAGAGCTAAGGTAGAAAGGAAATGTTTTGAGAATGATGAGGACAATGAATGTACAAATGTTCTTGACACAATGGATGGATGTATGCATTGTGATAAGAGTTGTATGAATGCCCAATAAAATTATTTTAAAAAGAAAAAAATTGCCTTTGGTTTTACAATAATAACTGGAAAACATTAAAATTATCCAGTTGCATAAAATATGCAAAGATTTTTTATGTCTTTGCTTTGTTTAATATGAATGCTAAAATATATATTAGAATATAAAAAAGAGCCAAATGAGCTTGTTACTAAGGAAAGGGGGCCATTTCCAGAACCAGTGCTCTTTCTCATTCCCATATCCTCTTGTTGATCAAAGCATATCACTGGCTATTTAGTTGAAACGAGCATAACTAAAATGCCTGTGCACCTGCACCAATCATTTGACATTCACTAATGAAATGGGATATGAAAGAATAGGCAAAACTATACTGTAGTAACCAGGATATGTATGAATAAATTGTAGTTTTGTAATTGCATTTTGGGCTTGTGGAAACAGCAAGCTGAAATAAAGTAGCGAGCTCCATCTTTAGAGGCTATTCCTCTTTGCTAATGGGACACATCAATTGTGTCTTCATCCACTATTCCCAATTGTGCAAATGTGACTGTTTCATTGATTGTGTTCCTGTTGAATGGTCTCTGTCTCATTGATAAATGCCATTTTTCAAAGTAGGCTTTTTTACTAAGCCTACTTTACTAAGTAGTGTATGCCAATGCATGGTTTTCCAGATGTAGATTATCAAGCCTTTCTTCTGTGATACCTGTGAGGGGACTTAAATTACCAAAATGTCCATGCACAGTCCAATACTTTAGACTTTTGCATTAAGGACATCACTGCACTATATACCCATTGCTCTGGATTGAATCTGGCACAGCAACTTATAGGATAGCGTGGACTTTTCCCACGTGGTTTCCAAGGATATCCATCTTTACAGATGCAGACTGACAGATATTTCACTGACATAGTGGCCCATGGATGCATACATGACCTGTAGGTTTGCAAGTGAGCACTTATATACCGACAAATTGTGTGGTAATTAGAAACACCAGGGCAAACTCAAGTATGAAAATTCAAGAGGGTAGACTATTTAAAATATATCTCATATGAAAAGCATATTCAAATATTTAAGAGTTCTGTGGACATAGGATTCATAATTATAGTTAAATTTTAAAAACATGCACCCAAAACCTGGAAAGAATAGACTGAGCCAAAAGAATAGTTAAGGAAGAAATGATAGCTTTAGGGAGTGTATAATTGTTGAAGACATTCAAATATAGATAACCACTTTAGCAGAACTGTGCATGGTACATTTCTTTTAATGCATAGTCACCTCATTTACCACTTGCTATGCTTTGCCCATAGGGTTTCGGGTTTAGATGAATCAGAATTCCTCAGGATGGAAAGGTTAGCTCAGTAGAAGACAGAATAGCAGAATCCTGGATGTTTACTGAGAGATTTCCTTTCCTTTACTTGGTTGTTGTTTATAGATTTCCTTAGCTGGACTTCAACTCATGGTGATCTTCTGTCTAACAGAAAAAAAATGTCTGACCCAGTGCCATCTTCATAATTTGTGTCTGAATTCCTTGTATCAGGCACTGTGTCCATCTATGCATATCACTTCCTTGCCTCTGTTGACCGTCTATTTTAACAAACATCATTTTCCTCTTTTTGTAATAAATCTTTCCTTATAATGTGTTCAAATTATAAAAGTGGTGAACTTAATTTTCTTAAGAAAGAACTGGAAAATATTCTGGAAACCTATCAATAGTGGGAAATTAACAGATGGTTCACATATTTTGACCTAATCATTTCACTTGAAGAAGTACACAAGAAATAAATAGATGTTGTTTGAGAATATTGCAACAGAAATATCAATTGAAATACTATTTGTAATAATGAAAAAAAGTAAGGCGGAAGCTCAGTAAACCACATATGTAATGGGCACTGACTTTGTAAGACACCTCTCTAAGTATGCATATATGAACAAAACACAAAAAGACTACTTCCTTTCAAAGTGCTTACATCCCAGGAGATACAAATTAATTCAATAAATAAATTACTAAATTGTGTGCATTAAATTTTGACAAGCATTATGTGGGTGGGGGAGAAGGAAAACTATATAATGGAGGTTGAGAGGCAGGGTTGGCAGCAGCAGAGTAGTCAGGATAAGTCTTATTGAGAAGGCAACCTGGCCAAAGACTTGTTCATGAAATGTGTAGTCATGGACATCTGAGAGCCAATAGTTGTGTGTCAATGAATAGAGATGAGTCAATAGAAAGTGAAAATTTAAGAAAGATTTATTTAATTAATATAGGAAATGTCTACTAACATAACATGCATTGGAAAAAGCAAAGTATGCAAGTATATCTATTCACAAGGTAGGCAATAATAAACTTCCTTCATTTTGAAGCTATCATTAAAAAAGAACTGAGATTCAAAAAAACAAAGAGTCGACCAGAGAGACTAACTTGAACTTCCAAGTCAGAAGTTTGGTGAGTATGAAGTCAGAGCAAGAAACATGAGAATCAAATTTTTATTTCTTTCTTTAAAAAAATATTTTGCTTATTAATTTTTAAAAATTATTTTATTGGGGACTCATACAATTCTTATCACAATCAATACATACATCTATTGTATCACAATCATTGTATGCAAACCACATTTGTACATATGTTGTCATCATCATTCCCAAAACATCCTCCTTCTGCTTAGGCCCTTGGTGTCAGCTCCTCCTATTTTCCCTCGCTCCTCACACACCCTCCCTCACGAACCCTTGATAATTTACAAATTGTCATTATTTTGTCAATATCATACACTGTCCGATGTCTCCCTTCACCCACTTCCCTGTTGTTCATGCCCAAGGGAGGAGGTTAGATGTAGATCCCTGCAATTGGTCTTCTCTTTCTACTCCGCCTTCCCTCCACCCTCCCGGTAGCACCACTCCCACCACTGGTTCCAAGGGATCATTTGTCCTGGATTCCCCAGGTTTCTGGCTGCAGGTCATACCTGGTTTAGCCAGATTTGTGAGGTACAATTGGGACCATGATGGTGGCGGAAGGGCTGGGGGACATTGAAGAATTAGAGGAAAGTCACATGTTTCATTATTACTGTACTGTATCTGGACAGGCTCATCTCCTCCCCATCCTTCTGTGAGGGGATGTTGCTTTACCTGCCAATAAACTTTGGATCCCCAATCTGCACTCCCCCTCATTTAAAATGATATAATTTTTTACTTCTTTGATGTCTGATATCTGATCCTTTCACTCCTCGTGGTCATAAAGACTGGTGTGCTTCTTCCATGTGGTCTCTGCTGCCTCTGAACTAGATAGCCACTAGTTTACTTTCAAACCTTTAAGACCTCAGACACTATATCTTTTGACAGTGGGACACCATCATCCCTCTTCAGCACATTTACTTATGCACACATATGTCTTTAGCAATCATATCAGGAAGGTGGGCATGCAATGTTATGATTTTTAGTTCTTTGAAGCCTGATAGCTGATCCCTTCGATGTCTCATTATGTGTCCCCTATATGTGGGCTTTGATGCTTCTGAGCTAGATGGCTGCTTGTTTACTTTCAAGCCTTTAAGACCCCAGACACTATATCCTTCGATAGCCGGGCATCATAAGCTTTCTCCATGAATTTTGCTTATCCATACATTTGTCTTCAATGATCATGTCAGGAAGGTGAGCATCATGGAATGCCAATTTAATAGAATAAAGTATTCTTGCACTGAGGAGCTTCTTGCATGGAGGCCCAATGTATCTGTTGCCTTTTTGCTTATTTGTTATTGTGACTAGATGCAGAAGGACAAACACCAGTGCAAGCCTTCCTGCAGTAGCTAGTTACAGCTTTGTAGAGGTGGACAATTCAGTGGCATCGATTGCATTCTTGGAGATGTACAGCTCTTCTCCCTATCTTTTCTGAAGGGTTTGTCGCCCTGCTTGGTCACTTTCCTATTGAATCTTTCAGGTTTTTGCTTTTAATTAAATCCCATACAGATAGAGCTTAAAACAGCACATGTTCAAGCCAGGTATCTTTTGCTAACTAATATAAACTCTTATTTGATTTTAAGAAGGTTTCAGGTTCTTTCTGTTTGGTTTGGTATGGGTAAGATTTAAAGATTATTTTAGGGCACAGTGTCGGGGTTCAACCAGCCCCTATGGCTCTAGAAAATCTGAAATTCTCTTTAAAAAATCATTTTATTTGGGGCTCGTACAACTCTTATCACAATACAAACATACATACATTGTATCTCAAACACATTTGTACATTTGTTGCCCTCATCATTCTCAAAGCATTTGCTTTTTACTTGAGTCCTTGGTATCAGCTCCTCATTTTTTGCCTCACTCCCTGCTCTCTCCTCTCTCATGAACCCTTGATAATTTATAAACTTTATTATTTTGTTATATCTTTCAAAAACATATAGATTTTATTGGGGGCTCGTATAGCTCTTATAACATTGTATTAAGCATATTTGTACACATGCTGCTATATTCATTTCCAAATATTTTCTACTTGAGCCCTTGGTATAAGCTCCTCTTTTCCCCTTCCCTCTAGTTCTTCTTTATAAAATTCAAGCTCTCCATAATTCCCCAACCCTCTCCTCCCCCATGAGCTCCTAATAATTAAAAAATTATTACCTTTTCATATCATACACTGTCCAATGTATCCCTTCACCCACCACCCTGTTGTCCACACCCCAGAGAAGAAATCATATGCAGATCCCTGAATTTAGTTCCCCTTTTCTACTTCACCATCCCTCCACCCTCCCAGTATCACCACTCCCCCCACTAGTCCCAAGGGATCATCTATCTTAAATTCCACATGTTTCCAACTCCAGTGTACATCCTCTGGTCTAGCTAAATCTATCTGGTAGAATTGAGATCATGATAGTTAGTCGGAGGAAGCCTTCAAGAATAAGAGGAAAGTTGCACATTTTCTTGTTACTACACTGTACCTTTCCTGGCTCATCTCCTCACTGCAACCCCTCTGTAAGAGGATGTCGCTTCACTTATTGATGGGCTTTGGGTCCCCAGTCTGCACTTCCCTTCATTTATAATGATAAAGTTTTTAGTTCATTGATGCTTGATACTGGATCCATTTGACACCTCATGGTCTCACAGGCTGTTGTGCTTCGTCCATGTGAGCTTGCTTCTGTGCTGGATGGCCACTTGTTTACTTTCAAGCCTTTAGGACCCCAGATGCTACACCTTTTGATAGCTGGGCACCATGTGCTTTCTTCACCACATTTGCTTATGAACATATTTGTCATCAGTGATCATATCAGGAAAGTGAGAATATAATGTTATGATTATTTGTTCTTGAAACTTGACTATTGATCCCTTTGACACCTCTTGGCCCCACAAGCTGTTGTGCTTCTTCCTTGTGGGCTTTGTTGCTTCTGAGCTGGTTGGTCACTTGTTTTCTTTTGGGCTTTTAAGACCCCAGGTGCTATATCTCTTAATAGCCAGGCACCATCAGCTTTCTTTGCTGCATTTGCTTTTGCACACAGAAAGTCTGAAATTCTATACTGCATTCTGCTCCCACCCCCACCCTTTTAGTCAGGATTCTCATTTAGGGTCTTTGGTCAAACTATGCCATAATGTTAGCTGGGGACCATCCAGTTCTTCTGGTCTCATGGTTCATGGACTCAATTACTTCCTCCTCTTATTCCAGACTATCCTTCTTCCCTTTTTTCTTCAGGAAAATATAGAGAACAAGTATTGTACGAAGTGAATGTTCTTATAATACTGGAAAAAAATAGCTGAGAAAGTTTATGGACTTACCTAAAGACTTAACGTCAGTTGTTCGGGATCTTTTTGCCACTTCCATCATGGGCATAGCCTTATGGGAATCCTGGAAAAATGAAGGCTTTCTCTTGTTTGTGCACTGCCAAAGTTAGAATTTCCCAAGACGGCCTAAATTTGATTATCTGGCAAGACCCAAGTCTTTTCTCTACAAGATGGGTGATATTGAATGACTGCAAACATCAGGGGTGGGGGGTGGGCATGAACAAATCTGGAAAATGGAATTATAAGATAGTAGACTTTCCCATGAACTTCTTAGAATATATATACTTCAAGAGTTCATGTAAAAAGTATATGTCGACTGAACCCCGGTGGCATAAGTGGTTGATTGCGGGACTACAGCTCCTGGGCTTGGCGGTTCAAATCCAGCAGCAGATGTCTAGGAGCAAGGCTGGGTAGTTCCCACGACCACCAGAGGGCAGTGATGCACCCCCCCAAAAAAAAAGAAAGATAAAAGTACATATCCTTATCTAAGCTAATGTTTAATGTCCTGAAGCTTTTAATATTTTTCTCACTTCCACTTTGAAAGAGGGAAGCAGTCATTATATGCACAAGTATTGATGAAACATTTTGTTTCCTTTGTGTTGTATAAAATCTAATTGGGTTAAAAGGAGAAAGTTTTCCTCCAAATCCCAGAGAAATGAGAGTTACCTGTAAAGCCACTAAGCTAATCAGGCACCTCTACAAAGCCATAACTAGCTATTTTTCTGTCCAAGAAACGAAGCAACAAATGCACCCGCAAATCAGCTTTGTAATTCACAGATGGGCGTTATTAACAATGCACACCATCTGGTAGCTTCCTTTTCGTGACTAATTTGTCTTGCTAACTAGGCTCAGTTATGGTCTATGCTGCTGAGGAAGTACATGTGCTGTCAACATGGGTATATAACAAAATTTAAGATTGCACAACCTTAAAATCATGATCTAAAAAGTTTTCTTTCTCTGAGTTTTGGTTCCCTAGCCCTAGATATGGATTTACTTTTAAGCATGTTTCTCGATGTTGACAGGGAACATCTCTGGAACAGTTTTTCCTTTCATCAATGTGGAGAAATGTCTATGAGGTACTGAAATAATAAACACTGAAAGGCTGCAAAAGACCCGAGTCCACAAAATTTGGTAGAATTATTACAGCTGTTATTTGTTTTATAATTTTAACTTGCTATTCTTATATAAGATTCTTCAGACTCTCTAAGAGCATACATACATACAGAATTTTTATTCTGAATATAGACCCCTTTAATCTTCCAACTCCAACTAATGACTTCCTTATTGTAACTAGGGAAAGACAAATAATATAATTCCTTTATATCCAGTTGCTATGGAATTAATTAAATATCATTTCAATAACATTCTCATTATAACTGCATCTTACATTTATTATGAGAGAGCATCTTGCAGATTGATAAATTGTCAGGTCTTCTCAAGTTATAAATGACCTGGATACAATCCAAATGAATCTAAGCAAAACAAAATCTTTATTGGTGATTATCTGGGAGAGACTGCAACTAAATCCAGTGTGGGAATGATATGTTCAGTCCTCTCTCTATTCTCTCTTCAGCTTCCTTCTTCTTTCCATATGTCCACTTCGATCCATCCTGTTGCTCGGCTTTCTTCTGCTGACAGGGATGATATTCGCTTGCAGGATACCAGCTTGGCATCGCCAAAGACAAGAGAGCCAATCTTTTTGTGAAATGGGTGAGAATTACCATCATTAGTAAGAACTGATGGATCTTGCTTGATCTTCCACCAATCAGTTAATCAGTCATAGAAATCAAGCTCGCATGGCCTGTTTCATTTATGTATGTATGTGTTTATTTATGGTAGGGTATGAGGACTAGTCAGTACTTATCAGCATAAAATGAGAAAGGAATGATTATAAAGTAGGTAGAAATACCTAATAGCCACCATGGTTTATTATAATTCTGAAGAGTAGAAGCATTTATTATATTTAACATATCCTTATAGTAATCAAACACCATGGATTTTCTGGAACCACCTTATTTCATGGATCTCAGTCCAGTAAGTGACCATGTCCAAAATGATGACATAGAAAATTAAATCATCTGTTTTAAACATCTGTGCCAAGAAACTTGGAAGACAGCTTGCCAGTCAACAGGAAGAGGTCCATATTAGTGCTCATTATAATGAAAGACAATATAACAGATTGCTGAAATTACTGAACCATATTATTTTTTATAAAATTCAAGTAAAATTTTGCTGAAGATACTTTAAAAATGAATGCAGCAGGACAATGAAAATAAATTTCCAGAAATCCAAACTAGACTCAGAAAAAGATGTGGAAGAAAGAATATCATTGCTGATGTGAAATGGAGCTTGACTGAAAGCAGACAAAGAGAGTTTTTACCTTTGTTTTATTCACTATGCAAAGGCAATCAACTATGCAGAGCATGACAAATATGGATAACATGTGAAGGATGAAGATTCCAGAATGCTTTTGTACTCATTTAGCATTTGTACATAGAGCAGGGAACCTTTTTCAAACAGAATAGTGAGTTCTTCATGATTTGGTCAGGAAAAGTCTATGTCAAGGTTGTATCCTTTTGCCATATTAATCCAATAGTTAGGATGATCAAATATTCTGAGAAATTGGATTCTAGGGTGAAATATGTGGTATCATGATTGGAGGAAAATGCTTTAACCACCTGCAACATGCAGATCACACAATCTTGCTTCCTGAAAATCAAGAAAACTGGAAGTACTTTCTGATGAAGATCAAAGACAACCTTCAAAATAGATTTTTACCTCAAAAGTCCTTACAACTGCACCATCAAGCAACATTCAGATAAATGGAGAAAGGTTGATGTTGCCACGGATTTATTTTACTTGGGTCCACAATCAGTACTCATGGAAGACATGGTCAAGAAATCATAGGACATATACCATTGGGTCAATCTGTGGTAGAAGACATCTATAATGTGTGAAGAAACAAAGATGTCACATGAAGGACTAAAGTGCATGCAACCCAAGCCATGGTATTTTCAATCACTTGTGTATAAGAAAGTTAAACAATGGGTAAAGAAGATATTTGAGAGGGCTGAGCCCTGGTGGTGTAGGGGTTGAGTGCAGGACTGTGGCTCACTGGCTTGGCAGTTCAAATCCAGCAGCAGCTCTCCAGGAGCAAGGCTGGGACTCCTACTCCCACCAGAATGCAGTCATGCCCCCCTGCCTCCCCCAAACAAGATATTTGATTTATAGTCTTGGCAAAGAAGAATTCGCAAATCTTTTTTGGAAGAGATACTGACAGGATCCTCGTTAAGAGTTGAAAATGGTAAGATGCTTTCTTTCACACATTGGACATGTAAGCTCAGACTAATCTCTGGAGCTGGATGCTCTGCTTGGTAACACAGAAGGTCGTGAAACAGTGGAAGAAATCTAATGAGATGGACTGACACAGTGGCTGCAACAGTGGGCTCAAACATTACAAAAATTGTGGGGATGGTATATGATTAGGCCGTATTTGTTCCTTTATATCTAGTGTCTCTCGCGGTCAGAACCCGTTGGATTCCAGCTAGCAACACTCCTGGCAGAGTGGCCAAGGTGTTTGGCTGTTAACCCAAATGTTGGTGATTAGAACACCATGACATGTCCTCATGAGAATGGTGTAGTATTCTGATTTTTAAAGATTTTTAGCCTTAGAAACTCTAGGGAGAATAATTTTGCTGTTCTAATACCATAAAAGGTCTTACTGGAGTGCTGGTGGTATAGTTAGTTACAGGTTGAGCCGTAGTTAGAAGATCTGCAGTTTGAAAGCTGCAGATGCTCAGTGGAAGGTGAGTTCTTTGTTCCTCAAAGAATTACTTCTATAAGTAACTTGATGGAATCTAACAACAACAATGACACAAAGTTAAAGTCTCCATTTAATTAGATAGTGTACTAAGTATTCACCATTTCTTAGGTTATCATACTTGTCAGTCTACAGTCTTCATTGGTGTTGTTTTGGGTAGGTCAGTTTGGTGTTGTTTTTGGTGGAGTCAGTTCTGAATCACAATGACCCTATATACCCCACAAAATGAACACTGCCCTATCTTGCTCCATCCTCACAGCTTTCCCATGGTAGATCCCTTGCTTACAGCCAATGTGTCAATCTGTCTTGTCTAAACTCTTCCCCTTATCACTACCCTGTTACATTACCAAGCCAGATAATGCAGGGCTTGGTCTCCACGGACTGGTCTCTCATGATAGCATGTCCAAAGTGTGTGAGATTATAGGTAGAACTAGGATACAGATCAAAGCTTCAAGGATACACATTCGAGGTCAATACGATCATCTGCACATGGGTGTATATTGACAATCAAGGACACGTCTTTGATAAAGAATGTCTACCTTGGAGTTTCTGTTCTTTGCTTTGTAGATTATATTTTTACTGTGTCTGATTTTTTAGATAATCTTGTTCCAAGAATGTTACTTATCAAATTAAAAAAATTATGAGTAAATGCAACCAGTCACTTATTTTCAAATCTAAGTATGTATAAAAGAAAGGACATAGCTCACTTCTTTGCTGCTGCTGAAGTGAGCAGCAGTCATTTGCTTTATAATCATTCCCTATGCTTCTCGTTGCTCTGCGTCTCCGTTCATTTACAACCACATGAGATATCCTACTTTTCCTGACTCCTCGAAAGAGCACTTTGACCAAATCTCTTCCAAGACAGATCTTTTTGTTCGTTGGGCTGTTCATGGAACTTTCAATATGCTTTGCTAACATTGAAATTCAAATGAATTCATTCTTCTTCAGTTTTTCTGATTCAATGTCCAAATTCCGCATACATATGAGGTCATAGCGCTGGGTCAGGAGCACTTTAGTTCTCAAAATAACATCTTGCTTTTTGATAATCTCGGGCAGCAGATTTACCCAATCCAAACGATTCTTTCATCTCTTACCTACTATTTCCATGAACATTGACTGTGGAACCAAACAAGATGCCAACCTGATAACATCAACCTTTTTCCATTTACCATGATGCTGCCTACTGGTCCATTTGTGAGGATTTTGATTTTGTTTGCCTTGAGTTGCTATCCATACTGAAGGCTGTAATCCTTGATCTCATCAGCAAGTACTTCAAATTCTCTTCACTTTCCACAAGCAAAGTTTCATCATCTGCTTATCACAGGTTGTTAATAGGCCTTCCTCTAGAGTGGATGCCCCATTCTTCATATCATTCAGTTTCTCTGATGATTTACAGATAGAATAAGTATGGTGAGAAAATGCAAGCACAATTTTCTTGATTGTAAACTATTCAGTTTGCTCTTATTTTGTTCACACATCAGGTTCTTGATCCATGGGCAGCTTCCACATGAGCAAAATATGGTGTTCTAGGATTCCCATACTTCTCAAAGCTATTCATTTTTATGATTTACACACTCAAATGCCTTGGCATAGTCAAGAAAACATAAGTAAACATCTTTCTGGTATTTGCTGCTTTCAGTCAAGATTCATCTGAGATCAGCAAGGATATCTCGTGTTTCACTACCTCTCCTGAATGCAGCCTGAAGCACTGGCATTTCCCTGTCCCTGGCTGCTGCAACCATTGTTGGATGTTCTTCAACAAAATTTTCCTTACATGCAATATTAACGATATTGTTCTATAATTCAAACATTCTGTTGGGTTACCTTTCTTTGGAATGCATACAAATATGAATCTCTTACAGTCACTTGGTCGGTAGCTTCTTTTCAAATTTCCTGGCACAGACCAATGAGTGTCCCTAGTGATTCATAAGCATATTTTAATTGGTATTTCATCAATTTCTAGAGCCTTGTTTTTGTCTTCTTCTTTCAGTGTAACTTCAACTTCTTCCTTCAGTACCACTGGTTTTTGTTCATTTGCTACCTTTTAAAGTGGTTGAATGTTGAATAATTATTTTAAGTACAGTGACACTGTATTTTTCATCTACTTTTGATGTTTTCTGCATCGTTCATTATTTTGCCTATAGAATCTTTCAATCTCACAACTGGAGCTTTCACTTTTTTTCTTGAATTCTTTCGGTTTAAGATGCTGAGTGTGTTCTTCCCTTTTGTTTTTCTAATTCTAGACCTTTGCACACTTCATTACAGTATCTTGCTTTTGGTTCTTGACTACCCTTTGAAATGATCTGGTCAGTTTTTTTTTTTTTTTGGCATCACTGCCCTGGTGGGAGTAGGAAGCCCAGCCTTGCTCCTGGAGAGATGCTGCTGGATTTGAACCACCAACCCTGTGGACCGCAGTCCCGCACACAACCACTACGCCACTGGGGTTCAGCTCTCAGCTTTGTTTTTTTACTTCATCCTTTCTTCCAGTTGCTTTAGCTAGTCTATGAATAAGAATCTGTTTCAGTCTTTTCTCTCCCTTTTTTTTCAGAGTCTCTTTCGACATCTACTTTGATCTTTTATCCCACTGCTTATCTTTTTAGTGACCTTTTGCCTTCTTCATGGATGGTGTTTTTGATGTTCTCCCACAATTCATCAGGTCTTCTCTCATTAGTTTCCACTTGAGCAAATCTGTTCTTGAAATTCAGGTGGGACAGACTCAAGGTTATATTTTGGCTCCATGGATTGGTTTTAACTTTTTTGAGCTTCCACCTAAACTTACATATGGGCAATTGACGGTCTCTTTCAGTTGGCTTATGGCCTGGGTTTAATGGCTGATATCGAACTTCTCCATCATCTCTTCCACAGGTATATACAATTTTATTTCTATGTAATTCATCTGGAGAGGTCCATGTGCGGACTTATTTTCAATCTTTTATGTGGTTGAAAATAAGTCTTTGCTATGAATAAGTCAGTGGTTTTGCAAAATTATGACATATGTTCTCTTGCTTCATTTCTACCACCAGAGCCAACTATTTGAACTATTGTCCTTCCTCTGTCTACAACTTTTGGATTTCAATCCCCATTAGTTATCAATGCATCATGGTCATGCATTTGATCAATTTCAGATTGAACATCAATAGCAATTTTCAACTTCATTATCATTATCTTTGATGGTTTGTACATATATCTGAACAAAGTTGTAATTGTTGGATTTCTTTGAATGTGGATAGATATAATCGTATTGCAGACAGAATTATACTTCAAGATAGATCTTGAAATACTCTTTTTGAGGATGAATGCAACACCTTTCATAGTAGTGTGCTATTATTTTTATTTCCTTAGAGTTTGTTGTTATATTGTGATTTTCACCTCGAATTCTACCGATTTGCATTTTATTTTTCTGGGTTAAGTGTGCCAGAGGTTCATCTATTTTAGAAACCTTACAAATATAACACTTTTGCCTTGTTGATTTTTTTCAATGTTTTTCTAATCATTCATTTCTGCTCTAGCTTTTATAAAAGCTTTCCTTCTACTTGTTGCAAGGTTTATGATTTTTCCACTTTTCTAGCTGTTGGAGGAGAAAATAGCATGTGAGGTCTTAAAGTCTTATCTCAAAACAAGCAGCCAACTAATTAATGAATAAGCTGAATCCATACAGAATGTGTGAACCTAGAATTGAAACATCCAAGCCCAGAGGAGGGAATGATATCAGTGACTACATTGTAAATACTTTGTATGTAGAAATCTATGGATGATAGCGGTAACCTAAAATCTCTTTGTAAGGTCCCTATGTGGATTAAGTCCCTGATGAATCTCCACTGCCCACAGACTAGGAATGTGAACAGCCATAATATCAAATAAAGAGCCTTTATAGAAGTTTCTTGGCATCTGTTCTTGGCAACTATTCATAGATGCTAATGATAATAAAATTCCCTCCAAAGTTTCCAGGCACAAGGGACTGCTCTTAGACTGGAATATAATATCTAGCCATTAGATTTCTGTTTGGACCCACTTTCAATTTATCCTACAATTTTAATATTATTTGATTTTCATTAGATTGAGATTTCACTATTCTATGTGATCATTGTTGCTGGGTTCATTAAAAAAAAAGTTCCCGGGCTGAGCACCAGTGGTGTAGTAGTTGTGTGTGGGACTGTGGCCCACTGGGTTGGTGGTTCAAATCCAGCAGCACCTTTCCAGGAACAAGGCTGGGCCTCCTATTCCCACCAGAGGGCAGTGATGCCCCCCCCCCAAAGTTACCCTATTCTTTGTTTCTGCTTCATATGTTTCTCAGTATAAGGAACCAGGATATATGAAGATAGCAAATGAAGTAATAAATACCTGGAAGTACAAAAATGGAGAATGGAAGAAATTAGAAGTCAACACAAATGGGGACGAGAAAGAAGAAAATGTTTCAAAGTTGATTGTGGGTAGTATTGTCTGATCTTTCTTAATATGAGTGAACTTATCAATTGTGTGATATGTTAATTATAGCCCAATAAAACAAATTAAGGGAAAACAAAGGGTTGCAGTCTTGCAAATCCACAGGGGCAGCCTTCCTCTGTCCGATGAAGTTTCTGTGAGTCAAAGTGGACTCGATGGCAGTGAGTTTGCTTGTTTGGTTTGTCTTTAAGCATACAATGATTGACTCTGTCAAAAAGAACACTTTGATGCTTTTTACATGGTGTTGTGTATTTTTCAGAGTTTTAATTAAAATGTACCAGAGGGATGTGATCATCAATAGATGGTAAAGAAATTGGCAAAATATTTCTATAAAAGTAAAAACAGTTTGAAGCTTTTGATAAACCTTCAGGTCTTGCCAGCAAATATCCCTTGTCTTGTATAAACTTGTGTAACTCTCAAAACTGACATTTAGGCTACGGTTTTCTTGGCACTTTTCATAAGCTCATTAATTATGCTTTGAAATTTTACTTTGCAAACTATTACTTTTTAATGAGGAAGCTCATTATTTCCCATTAGAAATGCTTCATTGCCAAGTGCTACCATTTCGTAGGCGGTAGGCAGACTTTAATTCAAGCAGCCGAGCAAGTCTCCATTATGCTTTTAGGTTCAGATTGGCTCCAATCCGTCGTCCTTTCCCCTCCCTCCCTGCCAAAATAAACATTTCTTCCCTCCAAGCACACACTCCCTAACCTTGGAACTTGAAGCTGCTATTAGGAGTCTACAAATTAATCTGTCCCGCCTTCACTGACAGATGCCACACTGTTGTTGGGCACATAACCTGAACTCCTGGGACTTGGAACATTTAAAAAATAAGTGCAAAAACTCCCAGCATTCAAAAGACCCTCATTTCACTTAATTCACCAAACCTCCGCATTTTATTTTAAAAAAATGGAAGCACAAACCCCTCCCTCATTGCCCTGCTTAAGTGAGTTCTTTATTGAAATGGAATGTTCTTTTTAATAAACCCCCGATTGAACACAACAGCCAACTATGACCAGAAGAGCTGAGGCGATAAAAGCTAATTATCATAAAATGCCCCCCAACGCTTCCAGACACAAGGCACTTCTTATACTCACTGCCTACTGCACTGCTATAATATATCCATCATCAGAATAGAGGGAGACCCAGCAAGCATGTATGAGTAGGAGGGATATCTGAGGAAGGTGTGGGCAATTGTGTGCCTTTCTGGGCAAGTTGCTCCAATGGTATGGCGAGAGTAACTGCTAAAAAGTGACAGTGTGTTTTGGACAGTGAATTTAAAGTATGAGAGCATTTCTTCCATCCTAATGCCATAAAAGTGAGCACTAAGGAGCCCAGAGAGGCTTGGGGCATACAGTGTTCTGATTTAAAATCCTTTAACAGCCTCCCTGTTTTCTCTCTCTCTTTCTCTCTCTCTCTCTTTATTTCCTGATGATAGAACAGAATGCAGTCCATGGCATGCAAGTGACACATCATTTTATGCATCCAAGTGCTTTATTCGCTTAACCATTCCCCCCCCCAGCAATTTAAATAAATCACAGAGATGGAATTAGATTTTCGGGAAGAGCTAGAGAAAGGCAGTGAGGGGCCGAGTCACAGTTAATTTCTACTGAGGCGATACAAATGTCACTCCCTCCATATTTAGGTGACATGAGTATAGTTTGGAAAGTGATGCCTGGCATCTTATCAACCTACTATAAAGGCTCCTTAAGCGCCTAACTAATGAGCCTCCCAAAGCAGTCAATGAATGGGAGAGGGAGGAGTATGCAGTGTCCTCTTGTTTATTCATTTCTACGTTGTAATGCTGGCTGATAGATGGAAGAAAATATTAAACACTTAAATAACTAACTCAATTAACAGATGAATTAGATACATGATTTGCCTGACATGCTGCTTTTGAAGTGGAACACACAGTAAATCCTTTTCATACAGCAACAGAGGTGGGGGTGGGGAGAAGATATTTTAGGTTTTGTCAAGCAAGGGAGGAGCTTTCAGTAAAAGGACGGGGCATTAAAGGGAATAGAGACGTTTAAAGCAGATAGTCTCCTTTCTTTCTCTAAAAAAGATGTTAGGGGCTAAATAATACATGTGTATGTCTTGCAGCCCACCTACTCTCTGTTGCTTTTCTTCTGCTCTGAAACTAGCAGGAGAACAACCAGTTAATAGATAATGAATGAGTGTGGCTGTATCACAATCACAACTGATTTAGGGGCTTTGAAAAAGGTTATATTCATATAACTAGATCTTTAGGGACAAGAAAACCTGAAAACCTGCTTAGGTTTTCAGGGTTTCCCTTCTGCTGGTGGTGCCTGGATGGACGCTGTCAAATGTCACCACGAGGGCAGGGGTTCAAATACTCCTTATGCAGCAACTGTTGTGAATGACATCTCCATCCTTCTTTGTTTTAAATGGAAAGGGGTTTACTCTGGTTCATCTACAGCTACAACCAGCCACCCCAGCATGTTACTGGTTATTCTTTGTAGACTACTAATATAAAGTGACCAGATGTCCTGCTTTTTAACAATTTAACAATATCCTGTGGCATTTTAAAATTAAAATAAATATTTACAATATTATTTTTGTGTTCTATGAAAATTTTTGTCGCTCCATATAGACCAAAATTTTAATCAAAACAGCCCCCCTCCCACTGCTGCCCTGGTCAGTGGTGTCCTTCTTAAAAATCTGACCACTTTATGCTAATGGCAACTTCAAAAAAACTCATCCTGCATTACATTGCAAAAATGACAACATATAGCTATAGCCACCCACTAACATCCATTTCTCTCTGTGTCTGTGGCATCAACTCTCAGCTTGGTCTCTTGTGTTGTGGTTTGTTCTGACCAGTGAGTTAGTATTTGCACTTTGGGTCTTACTCTGCTGTTATAGAAATCTGGCAAATTCCATATTCCATATTCAAAGGTAGATTGCTGGATGGAGGGTGGCAAATGGCCTATGAAAGTGATGGCATCCTTAACCCCCTAATTATTAACCAATCCACCTCGGAACCAACCCAACGGTCAACAGCTGTTTTAGTTGTTAGGTGTTAGTTAGTTTCTGACCCATAGTGACTTTTGTCCAACAGAACAGAACACTGCTCAGTCCTGCCCCATCTTGATAATTGTTGCTATGTTTGAGTCCTCTGTTTCAACCATTGTATCAATGCATCCTCATGAGCATTCTTCTTTTGTTTTGCTGACTTGATTGAGCATGATGTCTGTTTCCAGGGATGGGTCTCTCCTGAACACTCTCTTCCATCAAGTCGATTCTGCTTCATAGTGACCTTACAGGATAGAGTAGAACTGCCCCCGTGGGTTTCCTAGACTACAACTCTGGACAGCGGTAGTACTCCTCATTGATGGCCTAGTGGGTTATGGGTTGGGTGCTAACCGAAAGATTAATAGGTCAAAACTCCCAGTTGCTCCATGGGAGAAAGAAGGGGCTTTCTCCTTTCATAGAGAGTTAGAAAAAAACACACAGAGACAGTTCTAGTCTGCCCTATGAGATTTCTCTGAGTCAGAATGGACTCTGTTGCAGTGAGTTTGTTTTCTCTTGGCAGCATATCTAGGGTGTGAGAGACCGAGCACTTTCAATATTTTTTGCCAATGCCATAATTCTAATGCATCAGTTTTTCTGTGGCCTTCCTCTTTCACTGTCCATCTTTCACCTACATATGATGTAATTGAAAATACCTTGGCTTGGATCACACACATGTTAGTCCTCAAACAATTATGTTGTTCTTTAAGACTTTGGTGGCTAACAATTTTGCAGCCGTTGGGGAATCATGAGAGATGTCAATGCTGACATGCCAGAGATGGCAGATGAAAGCCATGCAAAGCACTTGAGACTTTAATGGCAATACTGGCCCTCCGAGTTAGCTGTAAATGAACTCTACCTCTAGATTGTATTTTAAATGTGAGATAAAATTTAAAATGGCCTTCACTCAAGTTTCTATTAATTGAAGTTGAAAGTGTCTTAACTGATAGTGGCACCAAATACTCTGAATTTGCAGAACTGAGAATTTTGCCTATGGGGGAGACTGCCACTTCCTTAATGCTTTAATTAAATGGCATACAAAATACCTCCTTTCATTTCAAGCATGGTTAAAGAAACAGCAAACAATTTATGAGACCTGGGATCTTAGGAATCTATGTAATTTAATTTCAGGGGTGAGCTGCCCAGCCACAGGCTTGATATTAATGAATGCAGAAAGGATCTTGCAACCTTTTTGTTACAGAAAAGGCATCTCAGGACACTGGTGAGAAACACAGGCACTAATAAATGGCATACCTTTGTTTTATAGCAAGAGAACGAGAAGCACCACACAGAGAATTGGTAGAGGAAGGAAAAGAGCCTTACGTGTGTTTAATTGACTGAGAAACACACCAGCAATTATTTGGAAAGGTTTCCAAGTACCTACGTTTTGGCTACTTCTGTATAGAACTAAACCAAGAATAGACAGTTCTCCTGCACATGAATTTTTTGTTTGTAAGAGGAAGTAGGGGCTGAAGAAGAAAAAGTTATTATGACTACACATGTCTTAATTCATGAGTTGCTCTTCACGGTTCTACCCTATCTCTGTGCTGGGAATATGAATCCAGAGGGAAAATACAGAGGGTAGAAGAGCGAGGCTAAAGAACAAGAAGAGGGAAATAAAGTGGTTAGATTTTTAATATTCAGGACATATGAAAGCAGAAAAATAATGAAATATGTTATGAGGAAGAGAAGAGGGATAGAACCAAGACAAGTGGGCAATAAAGAAAATAATGTTTAATATCTCCCTCTGACATGCTACTCTGTAGCGTAGTTCTTCATCTTAAAGATAAGGTGCCAAAGTTCAAAAAGCTTCTATGACATGATCATCTACGTGATAAGATTAGTTGAAAATATAGGTCAACTGTCACAATAATACCAATAAAAAAGTATTCAGAGTTCAGAATATAGAGTACAAAGCCCATCAGGCAAGAAGAGAAAAAGAAAATATCACTAAATAAAATAGTAACACCTCACATTCAACATGTACTCAAAGGAACTCACCTCCACACCCAACCATGGGATTATTCTGTATTCTTCCCTCTTCTTTGACATAGCATCAATCCTACTAAACTGGTCTCTCCGGTCATTCTCTCTTCCACCAATTCCTTTCATGTGCCCCATTACATGGCATCTCATCTGCATTACAGTAATTTCCTCCTATCTGAGTCCTTCATTCTGGTCTAAACTGCAAACCAAATGCACTGCCATTGTTTCAATTCCACCTCTTAGCAAACATATAGGACAGAAAGGAACTGCCCCAGAGGGTATTAATCTCGAAGCAAACACACCATCGCATCTTTATCCTTTGGAGAGACTAGTAGGCTCAAACCACTGAACTTTTGGTTAATAAGTAGGCATTTACATCACTGTAATTAACTCATTCCTTTTCTTTTAGTTCAGCCCCTTTGACAGTCACCTGGCACATGCCCTCAGAGTATATACCAGTCATCTACTTTGAATGTTCTGTGTGGCCTACAGAATCAATCCAAATTTGTTAGCTACTAGACATAGTATATCCCTCGACTAGAGTCAGTGGGGATTCATCAGAGGTTTTATCCATGTAGGGACTAAGCAAATGCATCACGGGCTCCCATTGTCATCCATAGCCTTCTTTAAACTTATTGGTCATGATATAACTTCTGATAGCATTCCCTTCTTTAGAGTTAGATTTTATTGTTTATAATCCTTAGATCACACAGACTGGTGTGCTTCTGCCATATGGACTTAGCTGATGCTTTGCTTAGTTGACTGCTTGTAAGTGTTTAAAACCTCAGAATGATTCTTTTTGATACCTGAGAGCAATCTTCTTTCTTCCCCATGCTTTGTTATGACACCCATATCTTCAGTGATCTCTTCCTGAGGGCAAGCATGAGACAAGGCCATGTCATAAGAACTAATTATTCTTAGCTTAGGGCTAGAATTAAGTTCAAGCCTAAAATCTGGGTTAATAAAACTTTATTTTTATTTTTTTAGCTTTTTTTTTTTTTTTAGGCATCACTGCCCTTTGGTAGTGGGATTAGGAGGCCCAGCCTTTCATCCTGTGAGCTGGAATTGAACCTCCATCCCAGTGGGCCGCATTCATGCGCACAACTACTACACCACTAGGGCTTAGCCCATTAATAAAATTTTTAATCTTGATCTCTTTCACCTCTCTGCTTGAAACTTTTCTATTAATTGTTAATGCTACAATGGCCTGTGGTTTCTACAATCACCCTAGATATCCTTTTCACGTTTCACTAAATCTACACTTATCCTCTCCAATACAGTAATGATTTTCTTTTTCAAGAAACTCCAGTGAGTGCTAAGACTAGTTTCCCCCTCTACCCCTGCCCTGCTCCTTCCCCTCCCCCAAATAAAGCCATCATTGTGCCTCAAATCTATCCCTTTTCCTTCCAGATAATTATAGCCTTCTAAGGCTTGCTAAGTTTTATTTCATCAAGGGTCTAAATAGATCCTCCCACAAAGAAGGTAGTTATCTATTAAGGGTTTCTTATATGAAATAAAAAAGGTCTTCCACTAACTATCTTTCATTGTGTCACAGTACAGATACCCTGTAAACACACATTTTCAGCTGGAATTATATGCAAAAGCTTATGGCCTGCATAATACTTGTTATACTGCTTAATCAACTCTCTGTATCTGAATGCTTTAAAAGAGGAAGATGGAAATGTGCTTTATACAAATGTCTTCTTTTTCCTTTGGCAAACAAGATTTGAGGACCCAATTCTAAGTCGTTATGAGAGAATTTACAGCAGTTATTTCATTACAAAATTGACATCTGCAAATTGAGCTCAACCATAGACCTTGAGGGAACATCATCTTGAAGTCCACACTTTACATCTTTTAACTTTGTTCACCTCAAAGAGTTAGTGTGAGACTGACCATAGAGCAGGCTAAGCAGAAAGTTGGTGGGCTAGCCTTGAGGCCTTTATCAGCTTGCAAACATATTTTATTCTGAACTTTCCACAGACGAATTTACAATATTTAAGCTTGTTGATAAGTGATAAGAGCCCTTGGGACTGAACTTAAGAGCTTCCTAAGTGGATGCCTTGTAGCCATCATGCTTCACTTGCTACAGGATAGTTGAAACTTTGATGACTTTTTTCTGTTGTAAAAAATATACTTTCTGAAAAACGATGATAATCAGGAAAATGGATTTTATGCAGCTTATTCTGCAAACATAGGTATTTTCCATTTTATTATGTAGGGTTGCCTTTCTGCTGATGTACATGTAAACTTTCAGTTTGTTTCTTTAGATGTGAACTCATAATAATTATGCCACATGAGTAGTGAGTGCCATGTGCTCCTATTGTCCCAAATAAATGTTGGGTGCTGACAATGGAATGTTTCGACCTCTCTCATGGCAGTCACTGCAAAAGTACTAGAAGCAAAAGACCTCACTTTTAGCTCTAACTCTATAGCTAATTAGTATGTACTGAGGAAATGGTATGAGGGTCACTTTTGACTTTCTTTGAATTCCTAGAGGGAAGGAGAATCCAATTCCTCATCTGTCCAAAGATGATTCCTGTGAGGTAGAAACCAGATTTAGTTGCTCCCAACAGTCTTTTTTTTTTTTTTTAATCATATCCTGACCCGAACTGTGCCTCACTGCACTCGACTTCTCTCCTGGGTTCAATACTTCTTTGCAATGGCCACATGGAACTCACAGACAATTGTCATAAATATGAGGTTTACTCTGGAAATTAACAGGATCAGAAATATTAAGGCTAGAGCTATTTTATCCACAGCACCTGTTCTTAGTCATGCACACAGACACACCTCTCTAAGCTATGTAGTCCCTGAGCCTCTGCTCTCGGCAAATGTTATAAAGCTACTTTAGCACAAATAAATAGCCCAAGGGCACACCTGTCTGCAAGTCAGCTTCATGCACAAAGGCATTCAGCTATGCTTGTTCTGTGGTTTGTGATACCCACTGCTTTGTCTGATAGTCTCAGTGCTTCTACTGTTGCTACCATTCTCTGTACAAGGATCTCAGATGCACTCTCCCCCAGCCCTCCTCTCTTGGCAGTCGAGAGAAGAATTTCTTGCTTTTGAGATGGCTTACATTATACTCACTGGAGGGCATTTCTGATCAATCTCCTTATCAAAGTCCAGTCACTTTATTTGCATGTTCCCACTCTGTCATTTGGTGAGGGTAATTTGGTTGTGCCAAAAGTGCCTTTAGAAAACCAAGCTGTATTCTCAGGCCTCCATTTTCTCAGTGCTGATGTGCAGGAGTTGAATTTGATGGGCATTACACTATCTGCTTAGGTATAAAACTTTTATATCAAAATATTGAAAGTTTGAATGCTTGGATGCTAGATTCTTCATCATTTCTACCTTTCAAATCTTTCCTTTTCTGTATTTTTTCTTTTTCTAAATATCTCTAATAATTTGCTTTCATAAAATTACATTACTTTTTATTGCATTCTAGTTGTGGTGTTGGTTACTATTGAATATATTGTAAATTACCAGAAGAATGATCAAGTCAGTCTTAGAAGAAATGTAATCAGAGTTCTCAATAAATTTTACAGTGGTAAGACTTTAGCAAACTTTTTTTTTAACATCTCTGAAATAGGAAGGACCGGTCACTGGAAATGAACACCATGGTTGGTAAAGTGGGGGACTGGCAACGGGAAGGGCAGCCACTGGTGAGATGAATGGACACAGTGAATGAATTCAAGCATGGCAATCATAATGAAGATATTGTAGAATAGGGCAATGTTTATTCTTTTTACATGAAATCACTGTGAAGTGGAGCTGATAAGAAGGTAGTTTACAACAGCATGCAAAAATGTCATTAACATTATGTAGATATGCAGTATAAATGCCAGGGTACGAGCTATTATCACATAAATCATTTTATTTCTTTCTCAGATACTCACTAGGAACTAGAGATTACCATCTGTACTTATGTTGAGCCTCACGTGACATAGGGAGATGAAGTAACCTTTCCAAAGCAACTAGTCATTCACAGTGTGAAGATACTGCACACTTAATGCAAATTCCTAGTTGAACATGCCCTTGATGTTTCATCATTTTGAGAAAATGCAATTCCTAAAATGCATTTTTAAATGATATGTACAAGAACTGAAGCATTAAAAAAAAAGACTCCTTTAAGGAAATTAACTGGACTGTTAAGGCAGTACTAAAAGAAGCTGTGATTAAAATGCTTTAGAGTGTTTTCTGTTTTGTACTGGTTGAATTTTTTAAAACTTTCCCCATGTCATAGATGGCTGAGAGTACATTTACCATCTGTGGTTAAAGCCCCCCTGTCCTGGCTGTCCTTTTTGGACCGTGTGGTGTATGCAAGCCTCGTTCTCGTGATGTAAATGGGCTGTGCTTTCGATGAGCCACTGATCTGCCATCCATCCTGCTTCTCTTCTAGCTGCTACCAGCATCAGTGACAGATTTCCAGCAAAACTCTGCAGACTTGGCCTCCCACCAATTCCCGCTGCCTGACTTTAATTGCTTCTTAATCCTTTCATTAATCTCTTGTTGATCCTCTAACACAGTGTGCACAGAGCTATTCTGGGCCTTCTCTCTCTTCCAGTTCTGGAGCCCATCCTTCCTCTCATTTTGAAGTAGACAACTTCCCTCATGCTTCTCAATAAGTAAGATACTACTCTGAGAGCCTTAAGAGCAAACAACAAGAACTACTCCCCCTCTGCACGTTTCCTTTTGTCTAGTACACACACATATATACACACAGGTATACACACATATACACACATATACACATACACACAGGTAGATTTCTCATGAGGTGACAGGAAAAACTGGTTTTCTCTATGACAAAAATGTCTATCTTTAGCTCTACCTGAGATGTCTTAATCACCTCTTCCTCCAGCATCACGATCTGCTTCCTTCTGTTCGTGCTAAAACATACCCACATCATTTGGCAGTACTCAAGTCCCAGTAAACATCTTTTCTTAGTCTAGTTTCCAAAAGTTGCCATATCTATTTACATCCAACATCTATGAATTCATGTCGTCTATCTCTTTAACTCCTTGTGGAATTGATTTTCCCGCTTCAACTCTTTTAAAAGTATCCTCTCGCAAGGCCGCAGTGAACTTTTTCTATTAAATAAGAAATCCTTGAATGTTCTTATCAATGTTTTCCCCATCCTATGATTTCACCCTCATTTTTTTCTGACTGTTCAATGACTCCTTAATCTTTTATATGAGTCTTCTTTTCAACTTCCCTCTATTTTCATCTGGGGGCCCTGAGGGCATAAAGTTGCCTTTGAGACCAGCAGTTCAAAACCACTGACAGCGCTGCAGAAGCTTCTTACTCCTGGTGCAGTTAGTCTTGGAAACAGGGCCGCGTTTATCCTGTCCTATAGAGTCAGTGTGAGTCAGCATTCACTTGATAGCAGTGAGGATTTGGGGTAGGTTTTTTTTTGGGGGGGTGAAATGGAGTGGTGTACTTCTTTTATATGATAATTCATTAAAAAATGAATGCCTCAAATTCTTAACAACAAACTTGTGGCTCTTCTAATTTTAACCATAACTTCTGTCTATGTAATCCCTTGTTAACACAAATTATCCTATCCAAAGAATTTTTGTTTCCCCATCAAATATTTTTTTCCTTTTGTGTTGATTGATAGAAGCAGCACCACTACTATCCCATTTTCCCAATTTCTCATCAATTGGACCTAATCAATACCCACTTATCTGAGGGTATTGGTTTTCTATGCCCAAATTAAAAAAAAATACTGCAAATGAGCAAGTTAATGCAACATATTTATTACCTCACATTATTTGTGTATCAGGATTCTGAGCAATATAGGTCTTCTCCATGGAGTTTCATAAGGATATGACTTGTGTGACTTATGTGACTTACTGTGAATTCTAAAACTAAAATGTCTATGGTGTACTACTAATATTCTGCCAAAAATCTATAGGAATTTGGAAACATACCCAGATGAGCCTTCTGGTAATTTATTATTAGAATCTTAGGGAGGCAGTAAAATCCACTTTATCAAAATAGACAAAGAATATGAGTAGCAGGAAGAATAGGAGAAAGAGGTGCCATGATACAATTTTCTCCCAAATGGCTTATTTTAATGCTTAAATTGACTCTGGTGAATTTTGAAAGTTTTTGTTTGTTTGCTTGCTTTCTTTTCAACACCACCGATCTTCCACAGCCTGAAATTTCTAAGAAATAATAGAAATTTTTTTCTAAAATATTATTAATTAGAATTGCAAAACAAAAAACCCAAAGCAAAAAAAAAAAAAAAGAGACAAATAACAAATCAGCTTCTTTATTATTGAGTTCAACAGGCACGAATAATCTCTTTTTAAATTGCAAGAATATTTCCCAAACGATTAATCTTTTTTATTGTGCTGGAAATATACACAGCAAAACACTTGCCAATATGACAGCTGATATATTTACAGGTAACCACACTGACAACTTTTCATTTTGTTTAGGCACTACAACTGTTACTTTCCACAGAATTCCACCACCACTAGCATGAACTCGATGTCCACCTAGCAAAAACTCCCTTGTTTCCCCTCCTTACCACTCCTAGTAACCACTAATTATCATTGAGCCAATGTATGTCATCTAGTGTCATATGACAGTATATCAATATATGTCATATAAGTGGAGAAATAGAATTGGAACAGGCTTATTTTCCTCAGCATGACATTTTAAATATTTTATACATATTACGACAATCACCAGAATTTCATCTATTTTTAAAGGCTGAGTAATATTTAGCTTAAATATACCACATTCATACTTATGTACCACATTTTCTTTATCCTTTCATCTGTTGACTATTGATGGGTCTTTTAGTTTTTTCTAACATTTAGCTATTGTGAAAAGCTGTAAAGGAGATGGTGGTTCAAATGCTTTCTTTCGCTATCTACTTTATCACATTGAAGACAGGTGACGGTTTGGGAACTAATGTTGCCTATTGTTCTCCCCTTAAGCAACACTGATATGATTCAATATCTTATCATCAATTGTTCCAAATACAAGTATATGATGATATATTTTTAATTTATTCAAATTCAGATTCAAAACTCTTTTCTGAGTGCATTTGTTCATTCACTAATGACTTTATTGAGGAGTAGTTTTTTCACTTCTGAGGGATTAACCACTGAAAGTTTTTTGAAGCGCAGTAAGACATTTTCAGATGTATTGCTGGAAAATAAACACGGCAGGTGGAAAGGTTCAAATACCAAGAGCTAACTCCTCACAGTTGAGTTGACCTAAATGATGTGGATGGAGTAAATCTTTCTGGACCTTCATTTGCTGATGAGGTATGACTCAAGAGGAGAAGAAACATCTATTAATAAATGGAAAATAGAATGTATAAATTATGAATCTTGGAAAATTACAGCCATCCAAATGAAATGGAGCACATACATATGTTCTATTTATTAGTGAGCTGAAATGGACATGTTGACAATCATATGGTTTACTATAGTGAGAAGAACAAATTCTAAAAGATTGATGTCAAACTATCTAACTAAAAGAACATTTCAGGGCTGAGCCCTGGTGGTGTAGTGGTTGTGTGCGGGACTGCGGCCCACTGGGATGGAGGTTCGATTCTGGCTCCCAGGAGCAAAGGCTGGGCCTCCTACTCCCACCACCAGGGCAGTGATGCCTAAAAAAAAAAAAAAAAAAAAGAACATTTCAAAATCTACTTTGCAATACCATGATGCCTGTGATATAACAATATCTATACACCTACAAAGAAGTCCAATTAATACAAACATTATTCAAATTCAGGCCCAACCACTAAAACTTGTCATGAAAAATTGAAGAATTCTGTCAACTTTTAAGTCTGATATTGATTAAATATGTATTCAAGATGCATTAACAATTATTGGTGATTGAAATGAAAATGTTGGAAACAGAAAGGAAGAATCCGTTTTTGGGAAATAAGGTGATAGAAACAAAGCTGGAGATCGCATGATAAGATTTTAAGAGTGAACAACTTCTTTATTGAAAACATCTTTTTTAATTAACATAAACTGTGACCTAAGCATCTTGCCAGAGGGAATACACAGCAATCAAATGGGCTACCTCTATGGGAAAGAGGATGAGAAAGCTCAATAACATCAGAAGAAGCAAGACCAGGTTTCAGTTGTGGAATTGCTTATGTGAATTGCTCACACATAAATTCAGATTGAAGTTGAAGAATATATAAAGAAGTTGACAAGAGCTAAAATATGACCATGGGTATATCCCACTTGAATTTAGAGAATATCACAAGAACAGATTTGCTACCCTAGAAACTAATGACAGAAGACCAGGTAAGTCGTGGAAATCATATATGAAAAAATAAGTTAAAGGTCACTAAAAGACAAAAAATAAGGAAAAAGTCTCTTTAATGTATAGTAGCTAAAACAATTTGAAGAAATGATGAAATGAAAGTGTTGAATAACAATCTTTAATGTGTAATTTTAAAAGATGCAAAATGTCATAATGCAAATGCATTATAATCCAAAGTGTTATAATGTAGAGTGGAGACTTGGAGTATGAAAGCCAAAAAGAAAGAATCAGTAAAGCATATTTCAGCTAAAGAAAAATTTCAAGCCTCCCATAGAAATATTGAGGGATTTTATGGATAACATACTGAATGATGCAGGTAACATCAAAGAAGATAAGAGGAATTAGCAGACTCACTCTATCAAAAGAAGTTGAAATGCAATCATTCCAAGAGGGCATTTATGTGCATGACTAATGGTATTGAAGGAAGAAGTCTGTGCTCTAATGAAGGCACTAATGAAAAACAAGACCCCAAGCATTGACAGAATACCTACTGAAACAATTTAACAAGCTGGCATAGAACTGAAAGTACTCACTGGTCTACAAAAAGAAATTTGAATGAGAATCACCTAATCAACTGATTAGAAGAGATCCAAATGTGTGTCCTTTCCAATCAGAATACAGCAGTGATCAAACAATATCATTAATATCATACAGAAGTAAATTTTTCCTGAAGATAACCCAAAAGATGACTTCATTAGTATATCCACAGTGAATTGCCAGAAATTCAAACCAGATTTAGAAGAGAATGCAGGGCTATCATTGCTGATGCCAGGTGGATCTTGCGTAGAAACAGAAAACACTGGAAAGGTGTTTACTTGTGTTTTATTGACTATTCAAAGGCATTTGACTGGGCCAGACCAAATTATTCATAAGATTTGGAAGAATGATAATTTTAAAACACTTAATATAGTTCATGTACCACTTGTATATAGACCGAGAGGCAGCTATTCAAACAAAACAGGGAATACTACATAGTTTACAATAAAGTGTGCTTCATGGTTGAGTCCTTTTACCATTCTTATGGCATCTGTATGTTGAGGAAAACCAACCAATTAAGAAGCTTTGAATCAGAATCCAAAAAGGAGGGAAACCTAGACAGTGGTCCATGTGAGATTTGAAAATAATTAACAATCTATAATCTATTAAGGGGCCACAAGGATTGGGGTGTGGAGGGAGGGAGGGAAAAAAGAGGAACTGATTCCAAAGGTTCAATGGAAAGTAAATGTCTAGAAAATAATGGTAGACTATATGTACGAATATGTCAGATACAATTGATGTATGGATTGTAATAAGAGTTATAAGAGCCCCCAATAAAATGATCATATATATATGAATAATAGTATTGTAGAAAGGCATACTAACAACCTACCGTGTGGAGATGACACTACTCTCCTTGCTGAAAGCAAGGAAGAATTGAAGCACTTGCTGATGAAAATCACGGCTATAGATTTCTGTATGGGCTGCAGCACAAAATGAAGAAAACAAAAATGTTTACAACTAGACCAATCCACAAAAGAAGATTGAAATTGTCAAGGATTTAATTTTACTTGCATCTACAATCAATATTCAAAGAACTAATAGTTATCAGAGAGTACTAGAAAGATTTTACTCATGTATCGATGCATTATTGCATTTTTCAAATCTGTAGCAAAAGACATCTTTGTAGAACTATAAATCAAAGATGTCATTTTGAGGACTAAGGTTCTTTGACACAAAGACACATTTTTGACACATTTTCTCTTGCCTCATGTGCATGTAAAAACTGAACAATAAATGAGGAAGACTGAAGACAAATTGATTCTTTTGAAATATTGTGTTGGCCAAAAATATTGAAAGTTCTATGAACTGTTAGAAGGGCAAACAAATTTTTCTTGGAAGTACATAGCCAGAGTGTTTCTTAGAAGCAAGGATGATGAGACTTCTCACATACTTTGAGTATTTTATCAGTGGCCAATCCCTGAAAAAGAATATCATGAGTAATAAAGTGTGAAAGGGGAAAGAAGTCACTCTGAGGATTAAGGTGTTCCTGACCCAAGCCAGCGTATTTTCAATTGCATGCATGTGAAGGCTGGACAATGAGTAAAGTTGTCCTGGTGTGATCTTACTGGCAAAGAATATCAAAGTACTATGTATTTTCAGAATAAACAAACCTGTTTATTCTAGGGAGCCAAGATGCTCCCTAGAGACAAGGATGGTCAAACATCATCTCATATATTTTGGAAGTGTTTAAAAGTGAGACCAGTTCCTGGAGAAGGACACCATTCTCGATAAAGTAGATGGTCAGCAGAAAAGAACCAACCCTCAACTTCTATATAAGGGTGCTATGATTTGGAGTCAACAGGATGTTACCGAACTACAGTTCTGACTCTATGCTATCTTCTAAGAGTTTGATAGCTTAAAATGTTAAGTTTAGGTCTTAGATCCAGTTTGTGTTAATTTTTATACATGGTGTTAATTCCCTTTTCTGCATATATATACCCAGTTTTGCCAATTTTATAGACTATTTCTTTTCCATTGAATGGACATTGATTCTTTCTCAAAAATAGGTGGCCAATGGATGCTGTGGAATCCTGGATCTTCAAGTCACACAGTGTGCTTCAGAGGGTGCATCAGTGCAATGTAGAAACTCCATTAGGTACACTGGACTCAACTTCAGACACACTTGTAACCTGAGGACTTAAGTTGGAAAACACATGGAAAACACATGCTTCCACAGAAGCAAAGACAGCTGTGCCAAGGTTGTTGAACTGTTGGTAGTTGGACACAGATGGTCTTGCTAAATTAATGCTCTATATGCTGTATTAAAATATGCATTAATCTGGCAAATCTGTGACCAACATTCTCAGTGAATATTATTGCACATTTCCCCTGACAACTAATTCCCATTATTTATGTAACTAATGTACAACTATGAAACAATTGATTCTGTATAAGTGAAAAATGAGGGTACTGTGACATGCAGTTGGCCTATATTAGCCCAATATACCTCTCTCAACAGAAATTAGTACCAGGAGCGAACCAATGATTATTTTATTAAACGAAGATCCTTATGCCCAAAGGAGAAGATCAATAAGTATACTCTATTTGTCGATTTCAGCTTCATCTGTGTGGGTACCTTTCCCTATTCTAGTTAGCCTATGTATTCCCTGTGCCAAGGTTCTTAAGTTTATCCTGATTCCTTCATTGATGGTTCTCATAGTTTGGGGATTGTCTTCTAGATCTCTGATCCACATTTATTTGTTCTTTTGCATGGGGTGAGTTAAGGGTCTTGTTTCATTTTTCTATGAGTGGATATCCATTGTTTCCAATACCAATTGTTAAAAAGGGCATTCATCTTCCATTTGATGCTTTTTTGGCCTTGTTGAAGATCAGTTGTCTGTATGCTGTTGGTTTTATTTCTGGGTTTTCTGTTCTTTTCTGTTGGTCTGAGTATCTTTCATTATTTCAGTACCATGCTGTTTTGACCACTGTGACTGTACAGACTTTAAAAAGATACTTTTATTGGGGGCTCTTACATCTCTTATCATAATGCACACATTCATCCAGTGTGTCAAGCACATCTGCACATATGCTGCCATCATAATTTTCAAAGCATTCTCTTCTCACTTGAGGCCCTGATATCAACTCCCCATTCCTTCCCCCTCCCTCCCATACCCACCCTTCCTCATGAACTCTTGATAAGTTATAGATTATTATTTTCATATCTTACATTGTCCTCTGTGACCTCTCACTCATTTTTCTGTTGTTTGTGCTCCTGGGATATGGGTATAGGTTGATCCTGTGATAGATTTTCCCTTTCTCCTCCAACCCTCCCCTAATCCTCCTGGCATTGATACTCTCCTTGTTGGTCCTGGGGGGTTTATCTATCCTGGATTCCAGGTGTTATGGGGTCTTATCTGTAGCAGTGTGCATGTTCTGGTCTAATCTGACTTGTAAGTCAGAATTGAGGTTATTATAGTGGGGTGAAGGACTAGAGGGAAGTTGTGTGTTTCATTGGTGCTATCCTTCTCTGGCTCATCTCTTCCCTAAGTCCCCTCTTACAGGGGATGCCCAATTGTCTACAGATGGGCATTGGGTTTCCACTTCATGCCTTCCCCCCACCACTCATGTTGGGTATGATTTTGTTCTAGATTTTAGATGCCTGATCCCATCAACACCTCATGAACATATAGGCTGTGTGCTTCTTCCATGTGGACTTTGTTGCTTCTCAGGTAGATGACCATAATACAGACTTTCTTTTCAGAATACAGACTTTCATAATACTTTATGATTATCCTTTTAATCTTCTTGGAGTTGGTTGTGATTCCCCAGTTTTCTCCCTCATCCTGGCTATAGGGCTTTGCTTCTTCCTTTCCTTGGTTTGGTTTGTCCATGGTCTGTCAATTCTGTTGATCCTTTCAAAGAACCAGTTTTTGCTGCATTGATTTTTTGCATTGGTCTCCTGTCTCCACACTCATTTAACTCTGTCCTCATTTTTATTATTTCTTTTCTTTTGCTACTGTATAGGTTTTTCTGTTGATTCTATTCTAGTTGCTGGAGGGTTTGTGGTAGCGTATCACTCCCAAGACTCTCCTCCTTTTTCATAACTGCTTTTCCTATCCAATAGGTTTTGGTACATTGTATTTTCATTCTCATTGGTCTCTAGAAGTTTTCTAACTTCCTCTCTAATCTGGGCCAATAACCATTCATGTCCCAAAAGATCACTATTCAACCTCCAGTTGTTTGTCCTTGTTTTTCTGGTCATTCTTTTGTTGATCTCCAGTTTAAAATATGGTGGTCTGAGAGGACTGTCTGAATGATCTCTATGTGTTTGAATTTGATCAGGCTTGATTTGTGTCCCAGTATATAGTCTATTTCTGAAAATAAGCCATGTGCCCTGTAAAAGTATTTGATTTTTTTTAAACATTTGGATGAAGAGCTCTATAAATGTCTAGTCCAGTCATGTAATTGAGGTGTTTAATTCTGTAGTCTCTTTGCTGAACTTCTTTCCCAGTGATCTATCTTTTTCTGATAGCCACCATAGTTACCTATTATGATTGCTTAATCTGTGATTTCTGTTTTTCATCTTTTGAATAGTTTGTTTGATGAATTTTGCAGGTCTCTTGTTCACTACATATATATCATTATGCTCACTGGTTCTTGGTCTGCTGATCATTTGCACATTAGATAGTGTCCATCTTTGTCTCATATGGTTTGCACCTTGAGGTCAATTTTGCCAGGGAGCAAGATCACAACTCAGCTTTTATTAAGGTACCATTTGTCTAGTATGTTTTCCATCAGTCTTTTAGTCTTAATCATTTTTTTTCCTGAAAATGTAAGATGTGTCTTTTTCAGGCAACAGATTATGTTTCTGAGCCAGTCTATTCCTAGACTGTCGGAACAGGGAGAAGAGCAGAGGGATTTCTTGTGTGAGGTATTGAGGGAAGCTCTCAGAGGCTCTCCAGGAGCCTGGGATTATGATCACCTTTAGACAGGAGCCCAGGGAAATTACAGCTTGCTTCAGGACTCAATTCTTGGGTACAGGAAGAGGTGCTGGTCACCATCCCCTTGGACCTGGCAAGGGACTAGTGGCGCCTGTAGGAAGACA